>JAEIIL010026215.1:0-19708 GCA_018905715.1 Drosophila lini | reverse complement strand
CTTTTCCGATTTGTTTTGCGTAAGTTTGACAGCAGCAGCAGCAGCAGCAGCAGCAGCTAAGGGAAATTCTTTCATTTAATAAAATGCGTGCCAAGTTGACAATTTCCACTGAGCTGTCTCACTGGGGGCATAAGGGATAAGCCGAAAGTTTTTCAAGTTTTTGATTTCGCAAAAGCCACGCCCTGTCCTCAGTTTGCTGTCAATCAGCAGCAGCGGGGCGGCCGGTGTGGAGGCGTGGCAACAATTTGTCCAGGCCTCCTCGGTATCCAGGTGTTGTGCCTGCCTCGGCCCGCGGCAAAGTTTTCCCATCCAAAGGTGTTGTAAGGTGCTAAAACTTGAGAGTCTCCGTTTTCTGTCCTGCTGCCATCAGCTTGCCAGGGTAATTCACTGAGCGAGGGCTGCATTATAATGGGGATTATCAGTTGGTTTCAAACACTCAATTGGTATTTAATGAGTGTTTTAAGGGGTTTTATAATGGCGGTTTAGCTGTCGTCTGGCTTTACCTTATTTATTAAATTTTAAATAGCATTTTTTGTAATTTTCTTAAGTACTTAAGTACTTAAGTTTCTTTACGGTAACTTGGTTTTCAAAAATCGCAAGAAAGAAATAAAAGTAAACCGATTGTTCCCTCTGCTGTCTTGCTTTGGTCCTGATAGATATGATTTATAGGATTGGGATTGATTCCTTCACTATGTGTAATCTTTTGTTATTATTATAGTACAACTATAGTATAACTAGTTTAGTAGAAATCACAGAAAGCAATCCAGCCAATAGCTACTTTTTAAACACTAAATAAATATATTAGAGATCCAATTGCTTTACATTAATTTGTGTCCCACAAAAGAGGTCATTTTGTAATAAAAATATATTAGACTTTCTAAGGAAAAATTTCAAATAATATCCTATGCCCCCGATGGTATCCATCCCTAGTCCTTGCCGATTTGCCGATGCGTGTAAACAAATAATCTAGCTGGCGAGCGAGCAGCAAGCACCGCCCAAGTTCAAACGAAGCCAAAGCCACCGAAAACATGTAAAAAGCGAAAAGCCGGACCACACACGCACGGGTCCAGGAGCGGGAAGAGAAAACAAAAACTCGGCCATGCTCCATGCTCCCTGCCCTCCACTCCGCATCGGCCTGGCCGTATTGATTATTGTGATCTGCCGTGTGCTCTGCTCTGGGGGTAATTATGCAGCCAGGGGACCTGGACTGGGACCGAGATGGGAACTGGAGACGGGGAACGGGCAGCGGGGTACTCTTTGCGGGAGTAGGGTATATGGATGAGGGCCAGGACCAGGACGGGGGGAAAAAGGGGCTGCGCCTGTCATTTATTTTAAACGATTCCTTTACACATGTCGGAGGCTTTCGCCGCCAACGTTGCCGCATTTATTGTTGCTGCCGCTGCAGTTGCTCCGCCGACTCCTCCGACTCCTCATCCCGTGGAATCCCCATACCCGGTGACTCCTCATCTCGTCGACTATATAGCCATATAGCTTCTGCCTGTGTCGGCTGACGTTGGCATGCCAATCATGTTGCGTTGATGAAGTGTGAGTGTGAGGCAAAAATGTTGTACCAATAAGTTCCCTCAATGGTGCTGGGGCGGGATGCCAGGATGCTCGGCAGTTCGGCACTTTGCCACTTTGGCAGTGCGTCAGTTGTTCAGTTGCTCCGTTGCTCCGTTGCTCAATTCCTCAGTTTGGCAGTCACAAAACGCTGATCGATTGTCAGGAGCAGAGTGTTGACTCTATCGTTACACAAATGGAGCGAACTGAAGTATTGTGTCAACAGCGAGAAATGCACTCAATCTGAATTCACGCGGTATTTACAGCGACGACAGCAATTTAAGGGAATCAAAATATATTTGCCGAAATATTTGCAATAGCAAAATAAACACAGAGTTTATAAAATATTAAAGTTTACTCTCCAAATTAATAACTTAATTAAAAACTAAATATGTTTCCAATTTCCAGACTCCTGATTTATTAAGCTCTCAATCTTTAAGCCCTTTCTACTGCGATCTTTGAGAAACAAGGGTATATATTCTACACGGCAGCAGCAGCTAAGTGACTTGTTCCACCTCTTCGCCAATAATTAATTTGTTGAAAATGCAACGCCGACTCGGGGCCACCATCAGCGTTGGAGGGAAGGGACCCTGGACAGAGGCCCACTGACAGGCGGACAGCATCCTCTGCATTATGCATGAGAAGGTAGCCAAGGATTGGCTGGGGCCCCTTGAGGAATGCGCGGCAGGGGCGCCTCTTCAAGGTTGGCCTTTGTCAACCCGAGATGCTTCCGCCGCCAGTTGCAGTTGCAACCTCCTCCTCCTGTTGCTGCTGCCGCTGATTAAGTCACTAAAATTGCTGCCTGATTTTCTAACTAATTTGCTGTTAATTTGTTGCTACGCTACGGCTACAGACGCAACTCATTTCCTTCCTGTCACAGGGCAAAAATGTTGTTTCAGCTTTTCGCTTTATGCTGTCAGAATTCCGGGAAAACCCCGTCACACACACACACAGCCAGGTGGGGCCAGGAAAGTCAACAGGGAAAATGGAAAAAAAACAACGCAATTTATATAAATCAGCAGAAAAAATGCAAAAACATTGCCGGTGTAAATTTCATAACAATTTCGTCTGACATTTATGAGGTTTTTCGTTCAGTAAAACTAACTAGGAAGCAAAGATTGATGAATAAGGTCTGTATAGAGCGGAAACTGGTGGATTTTGGTAAACAGGAAGGTGGAATATTAACAATTTTTACTTGTTTAAGGTAAACATTAATTAAAATATAAAATAAACGTTGAATTGTGATTTGTTATATTTTTTAGATTTTAATGTTCTGATTTTTTACGTTCCAAGTTATTGCAGTAAAAGAGCTTTTAGCCCTTTAGACCCTAGGAAACTTTATACTCTAATACCCAATCTGAAATCCAGTTGGACATGCACTCGAATCGCCTGTCAAAGCGTGGCCAGAGCATCGCCTCATCGCATGCTGCACATCCAGCACTCTCCTCCTTCGCCGGCACTTGGATCTAATGTTTATCTTCCGTGTTTCGTCCAGCTCCGATTTCATGTGGGGGCCACTTTGCATGCGGACGGGAGGGGGATCTCCGGGGGATGTAACCAAGATGCGGCCGAGTGGCGCTCAATGTTTGCACTGAAAGTCACGTGCCGGACATAAAAAAAGGCAACGCACATCATGATATTCGACTGATTCTGGTTCTGATTCAGATTCTGATTTGGATTCTCCTCTTCTGTTCTGTTCTGGTTTTCATTGAAAACGAAATTCAAAAATCAAAAATGTTGGCGCGACAAAAAAAAATATAAAAAAAGAAGAAAACAAAAAATCAACAGAAGCCATCAATGGGGCTGGCCCAAAGCAGAAACATTAATTAAGGCAAAACAAAAAGGAAAATGTATTGGTTGTGTATTCTTCGTGTGAGCTTAATACCCTTTAATTGTATTGCTAAAGGGTATAGGGAATCTTTAAGAGATTTGAATCTGCACATCATTAACCTATGTTGAATAGTTTTAACATTTAATGTGAAAATCAACATTTTGGCAACAAATTTTGGGGCAACAGGGCAATATATTTGAATATTAATATTTCAAATACATAATTTTCGACACGGTTTTTTATTGTTATCGGTATGTTTGGCCTGAGGTCAAAACAATTTAAATAAAATGTATTATTAGGCATGATAGCTTAGGTTTCTAACACGGAGTTCGTTGTACTCACTGATAAGGCTTGTGGATGAGATTGTATATTTTTTGCTGGTGTCTAAGAATAATGTCTAATTTAAAGATGTTCATTATTGAAAATATATTTCTTTAAAAAATACTGAAAATATATTAATAAACTTCTTTGAAAAATATTGAAAATCTAATGATTGTTCTCTAAAAAGGACAGTATCTCTAGGGTATTTCTTAGTCGGTGGAAGGCATTATTTCTTTTTAATATTCTTTTAGGACTTTTTGTCTTACGCTTATTTGATATTGTTTATGTGTGTGTGTGCGTGGGGGAGACTTCGTGTCGTCTTCGGGTTTTAGTGGGGCCTTCTTCGGTCGCTGCTTCAGTCGCCGTCGCTGCTTCAGTCAGCTTTGGCGTCGCAGTCGACAACGGCAGCAGTGCAGCCAATTTAGCAATTTAGTTGCTGGAAGCCACAAATCAAGCAATTTTTAATTTTCATTTAACAAAATTAGAAATTATATAATAAACTTTTTATAACGAAGTTAGTAAGTACTTAATTTTTGTGTGGAATTTGTACTTCTTTGCTATTTTTCTTGCTGTTTATTGTGATAGAGTTAAAAATGTAATTAATATATTCATTTATTACCACATTAAAATATTTGCATATTATTAATCAAAGAAAAAACCTTTTCTTTTCGTTTTAAATTAACAATAATGAATATAAAAGTGACATAATTAAGTCTAGATTTTTTTTGTATGCTTTTAATTTTAAAATAACTTACAGCAATTCCCAAAAACTTTATTTTTTCAAATCTAGCAATTTTTGCCCCCTCAATTCTGGCAGCACTGAATCGCAGTCGCTTCTTGCTCTCAACGCTCGGGCTTTTTGGCTTTCTTTGCGCACGACTCTCGGCATTTTGCGTCCGCACGTCAAGGCAGGCGGACGAAATACGACGGAAACAGCAGCCAGACTTCCGCAAAGTGCCGTGTGTGCGCCGCACGGAGCCCGGGAAACGTGTAGCCAGCCGTGTGTCGCGTGTGCCTGTGAGAGAGAGTGCGGATTGTACCCGGCAAAAAGCCCGCTAAAAGTATCTCAACTATGCGTGCCACTGTTGCAAATCAAAATACGCGTATAAATTTGTGAAAAAAAAGTAGTGTAAACGAATTCAAAGCGTAAGAGTGTTCGTCTCGTGTGCGTGTGCCCTCGGCTAATTGCTCGTGTGTGCTCAGCCACAGGTGGTGGTGGCACAGCCCCTAAAACCCTTATAGGCACTCCAACCCCCCCTCAGGAATCACAAACCCCTGGCCAATTGTTGCGGCACACGCAAATTCGCAGAACCTTAATTAAATGGTTTCTGGGGGGGGGGGTGAAAGGTCAGCGGGCGGGCAGTCGCAATTAGCAAATCTAACAGTTCCGAGAATCGATTCACTGCAGCAGCCCCCAATTAATTGCTTGCCCCAAAAAAACTCACAGAGAAAAGAGGAGCCGACCACGCACAGCTTTACTCCCCCAAAAAAAATTGTTTTTTCTTTTTCCATTTATTTTTCTTGGTTTTTTTTTGGGGGGCAGAGCAACCATCAAAGAAGTCGTCGTGGGGTGGCAAGGAGCTTTGAGCAGAGCAGGCGACGTGTGTCAAAGGTTTGACAGGCCTTAATTGTGCGGAGGACAGAGAAGGAGCAGTGGCAGTGGGACGGAGGACAGACACGAGGCTCCCTTTGAGACACTGTTGCCTGGCAGCAGTCGAGGAGTAGGAGTTTTTGGGGGTGCGGTTTACTGGATTTTCGGCTTTAAGCCAAAACGCACTTCAGGGAATAAATTGCTGTTTTTATTAGTTAGTTTATGGTGATTTAACTTGGCTAATAAGCAGTTAAGAAGGAGGGGAATATTTTCAGTTTAAAGTACCTTATGGCACTTAAATCTTAAAACATAATACGATATTTATGAGATGGAAATCCAACTTAATTTAGTCAGATTTTCTATCAAAAATATTGTTCAAGAAACTCTAAAACTTAGTTAATTTTTATGTAAATTTAATCAGCACAAAACTCGAACTAAAATCCCAAGCAAAAACCAGTACTGAAAAGTGCAAAGTTAATAAAAAAAATTAAATAAATAAACAAACAAACCAAACCATGCTGCCAGGAGTGGAGCTCCTGCTGCTGGTGCTCCTCAGCCCGCCCCTTCTAGCGGAGATCTCCCACTCGCCGCTGGCCAGCAACCGGATTATCCTGGATTCCACCGAGCTGCTGCAGCCGCTCTTAGTCCAAAATCGGGATCCCAATGCGGAGACATTGCCAACGGCCAGGGCGACGCCTGTGCCGCCGCAACGGTGTCCGTCGTTGCAGCGTTACCGCAAGATGCTGAAGGACATCGACGATGTGGAGGACCTCTATGTGGATGTGCCCGTGCACATTGCTTTGGCGGAGCGACAGAAGAAGCGGTGAGTACGGTGCAATATGGCTAAGTGCGCTGGCGACGCCGCCTGCCACACAAATCAAATTACGGCCAAACAAATACGGAAGATGGCCAAAACCGAAAACCGAACTTAGGGGCGCCTCCGAGAAGGACGAACAAGAAAAAAGAAAAATAATTTATAACCACGACGTGTGGCTGGCCAAACAAAAAACTCTCCACGGCCAGAGATTTTTTACAGTTGTCCATAAACGTGCATGTGTGTGCTGTCATTGTGTGTGTGTGTTGGCCACTGCTCTCCTTCTTGCCGTTTGTCTACTGTGCGAGTTTTTGTTGCCATCACAGCTGCCGCAGCCGCCACACATCGCACACTGGCTTCTGATTTCATAGTAAACTTTTCCAAAATCTATTAAACTATTGGCGAAAAATGGGGGAGAGGGAAAATGGGCCTTAAGTGGGCGGAAAAAGATGCTTTCAGATGCCTAAAATGCTTAACTTAATCCATTAATTTGCTAGGAAATGGAGCACATCATAAATAGATAAAAAATGTGAGAAATTAAAACTTAAATTGCTCAACAATAATTGAATTTTAATTTTAAATGCTTTTTATTCAGATTTAATTTTATTTTAAAATAAAAACCAATTTCTTAATCAATCAGAAACCTTTTAAGATCTTAGAAAATGCATCAAAGCTTCGAGAAAAATTCCAGCTGGTTCAGGAATTAATTCAACTTTTTATTTTATGTATTTTATTTTCTCGAATTAAGCAAACAAATTGTTACTTTACCCTTATTTCTTTCCCTACAAAACCTATTTAAGACCTATAAATCTCCTATAGCTCGAATATCGCGCTTTAAGTTCGGCCCCCTGGCAACAATAAGCCACGGTTCCCTTTGAGTTGCACGTGGCGTATGAGTAACATTCCGAATTTTTTCTCCTCTTCTACTTTTTCATTGGTTTCCGCTGGGCCGCAGCTTGGGCCTGGGTCAAACACGGCCCGTCACGTTTTCGCTTAGGCTGTGATGGTCCCGGGATTTCAGTTTCCATCATCTCCAGTGAACGTGCAGCCGTGCTGGGGAGGGTGGACAAGAGAGGAGGAAACTGGAAGCCCAGGGCTCGTATAACACTCGATCATTTGCCATAGAATGCCGGCAAACATTCAAATTAATGTCGTGGTTTGTCGTCAACTCCTTTTTCGGTTCTTTTTCCCCCAGTTTTTTCTCTCGTTTTATTTGTACTATTTATGTATGTATGTGTGTGAATGATGCTGTAAAGTCGCGCGACCCAGCGAGAGAGCTCCAATTGCCCAAGTGCAGCTCCAGTGACCGGCTCGACTTGGAGACTGTGGAGATCTGGGGATCCGAGATCCAGTGCCACAAAGCCAGAACCAGAGTACGTGATGTTTGGCTCGAGTTTCCCCAGTTTGCTGAGCGTGTGAAAAGGAGCGAGTTGGCCAGTGCAACAGCAATGGCAAATATCGCTTTTATGGCGCGTGCAGCCATTAAGCGTTTCGCTAGAATCAGCAGTGCCCATTCCCATTCCGATTCCCATTCCTATGCCAAGTGGGCCTCGTGCATATCCTTCCAGCCAGTCACAGTCCGAGTTCCCCCCGTCCCCCTTGGGCCTGCCAATCAAGGCGCAAGCGTTAATATTTTTGCACAAACAAATCATAAATATTAATTTTACGACTTAATTCGACGGCGCAATATGCGCTCCCGTTCCCAATTCCCATTCCAATTCCCAGTTCCCAATGCTCAATTCAGCGGCTCGCCTTCGCAGCTCGATCAATGCGGACGCGGATGCCACCTGTGGCACCCGCTCGCTAGTTTTGCCCGCCAGTCGTCCAGTCAGTGGCCCCAAATCAAAATAAACCCCAAAAACTGTACAAATTGTGAAGTGTGCAGTCTGGAATAAGCTCGACGGGGAAATACCTACGTTTGAAATTAATTTTGAGTAGATTGAATAAATTTCTCGCAAGTTTTATAAGATTTTAACCAAACATCCACTAAATAATATTATTTCTTTAGAAAAAGTCTTAAGTTTTATTAGAAAACATTCATTATTAATTATCTTATCAAAGCCTAAATATTTTTTATTGTTTTATTTACTTAACCTTATATTTTGTTGTAGTCTCAAAATTAAATTTATTAAATAATCTTCAAGACCCGTCACATTCGCACTCCTGGCTCTAGGTAAGCCCTGCCTGCCTCACCATTTTGTATGGGGAATGAAGGCAAAATGTTGTTAATATGTTGATGCTGTTGTTTGATTGTTGTTGGCGTTGCATTTTTATGTGCGCCGCAGGCTCAGGCGATGTAAACAACTTTTATTGCCCGGCCAGCCACTCGCCACTCGCCCCCGTCTCCGCCTTGGCCACCGCCCGCGTGTCCATCTCCTCCTCCTCTAGTCCGTGCGGCTTTATGGCGTGAAACTATTTATTTGTAAGCGCATCAAAGGAGCCACAACAACACACACAGCAGCAGCCGCAACAGCAACAGTGGCTACAACAAATGGCCATAAAATGCGGAGCATAATTCCCAGTGTGTGTTTCTGTTTGGTTTGGCTTTCGGCTTGGTTTTAACCAAAAACTACGCAGACCTTGCTGCGCCTCAAAAAAATTTCGCACAATGACCAATGCCCCAGCTACGTCGTCATCATTTGCGGCAATGCTTTTTGCTTTTTGCGCCGCCAGAAAAGATCTCCTACGAATGGTATAGTATCTATATTTTTAGCACTTGACAGAGTACGAAAATACTCGGTCGAGACGGTGGCAGACTGATTGTGAGTCTCTGAAATTGGAATCGGAATCAGAAAAAGTATAGGAATGGGACTCGGAATCGACAGAACCAAACAGAACAGAACAGACACAGGGGCGTCGCTCGATTTGAGGTCTCTTAGTCAGACGGCATCGCATCAAGACGATGTCGCACTTCGCACGCCGTATGTCTCCTCAACGCTCCATAGTTCAATAGTCTAAAATTTCCCAAAACAAAATAAGGAGGGGAAAAAAGGAGGAAAAAATATAAATCAACGTTAGGGAAGCGCAATTTTCAAATTACCGGCACTAAGTGCTCTTGGTGTGTGAGTAATTGAGTGTGTCTTTGTGTATGACGGGGCATTGTTTTTATTATTCGGTTTTTGGGTGTGAATCACTGCATATAATCAGTGATAGAGCTATCAAATAATTGCTATGCTCTTGGCCAGGATCACAAGGGTGAAATGCGAGCCATCAAAGTGGATGAGTAATTCGCAGCACTCAATGTCGGCGAGTAAAAGATCCATTAATGAAAACATATGATAAATGGCTTGAACAAGTTGGGGAAGGTTGAGGCAGGTTGCGGAAGGGGAAAGTATAAATAAAGAAGAAAACTGATTTATCGACAATCTTATATCTGAAAAATGTACTTGTACATTTTAAATGAAATATGGGTTTAAGTGGAAATTTTAGATTGGAATTTAAAATACATATCTTTGAACTAATTCTATATTTATTTTTGATCATTTTTAAATTATTTATAAGCATAAGGATTCCTAAGGATTCCTTCCAAAACATTTCTGTGACAATTCATTTGAAAAACAGATTATATTGACTTGAAATAAGGAAGCTTCCAACTTTATTTTTATCCCAAAAAGCATCATCGATTAAATGGGAATCCGAAAGAAATTTACGAATTTATATCCTGTAACTCACATAATTCGACAAGAAAGTTTCTCCCTCTGACCCTACTATATGCTTTCCAATTTCATTTGTGATATTTTCAATTCCGAAACTTGTGCCATCTGATATTGGCGCGATATTTGTTTGGCTTGGAACTGCATGGCACTGCAGTAACTTCCTGTGCAATCAGCGAATGCGCCACTTATGGGAATATCTGCTTAACTCGTTCTTTATCTCTGTTTTCGCTCCGGACTTTTCTCAGTTTCTCAGTTTGGGGAAAAGCTGAAGCTGATTGTCAATTTGCGGAAAGCAGCAAGCCACCAGCTAGGGTGTCGCCGCCTCCCAGAGGAGGAGGAAGAGGCACCGGCACCGTGCCGGCACGGGACATGGACGGACTCCCTCTGCCTTTGCCTGTGATTGTTGCAAAAATAGAATTTCGTCTCTGATTTTAAGTATTTCGCGTGAAAAGTAACAGAGGCGACCAGAACAGAACAGAACAGAGCAGAGCAGACTAGACCAGACCACGGGCCAGACAGAAGAACACCCAGACGCAGACGCAGACGTTGCACCAAAGGGGGCAAGACGGAGTCGGTAGCCGGGAATGGGAAGTCTCAGAGTCACAGTCAGTGTCTCTCAATTGCAAATTTATGTGAATTGAGTCAATTTTTATCGCAGCAGGCAGGCAGGAGGGGATGGCGGAGGAGGGGCATTAGTTTGGGTTACTTTTCCCTGCTCTCTTGGCTCTTGTTTGTCCCTAGAAAACTTTGCGTCGTTTGACTGGCGTAAATCGTACGACTGGAGCCACTTGAACTTGGATGGTACTGCCACCCTGAAATCCCTTGTTCCTCTTAACCTTTCCCTTACCCTTGCCACGTCTCTTCTTTTGACGTCGCTTAATCCTGTCCTGCTGTTTCCTGCTGACCACCTGGCAGCGCCAATGTCGGGTTATCAACTCCCCGAGAAAGGTGAGGGCGGCACAGAAGATGCCCACCACCAGGATGCCAAAGGGTCCCTTGAGGTGTTCCGTGGTCAGGACAATGGCCATGTCCGCAAAGTGTGGCCTCATCTTGTTGATCCTGTTCAAATATGTATTGTTGTACCGAAAGTCAGCGTCGATCTTCTGGAAGATGCCCACATCCCGCATCAACCGGATGATGCTGTTCATCTCGAAGAGAAAGGGGAAGCCCGCCTTCATGATCATCTGCAGGGGACTGCTAAAGACATTCTGCTCAAACGCGTAGATATCATCCGCCAGGGGACTCTGCAGCGTGTACATCCGGTTGCTAAGGATGCAGCGATCACCCCACTTTACGGCCTCTAGGTTCTTTGTCTGCGGAGTGAACTCTGGGGAGATGTTATACCCGTTGAATATCCACATGTCATCCTCGTTCTCGAACCAATCACGGCTCTCCTCGTGCCCGCCGTAGGGTATGCCAGCGGCCACCACCTCCGTAAGTTCGTCCAGCTGATGGAGGTAGCCAGGGTCCTGGAACGTTCCTATCATCTTGGACGTATAGATGGCCACCACATTGAGCCCGTACAGGGTCAGGGCCATGAAGAAGATCCTCGTGGCCTCGCATATGGGACGCTCCTGAACTGCAATGCCTATAGATACGGCCATGGTGTTGATGGCCGTCAGGCTGATCTGTTGAAAGTATCTCGGCTCCGGCAGCACTTTCACCAGGGCAAACCAGAACCACCAACTGAGCAGCTGTACCAGGATAAAAGCAACCCAAGTAAGGGGCTCAAAGATCCCAACCATTGCCTGCCAGGCAGGACGGCGGTCGGCCACCTTGATGTACCAGGTGTGTGCATCCTGCAGATAGGTATCGGAGCCCCAGAAGAAGTCGGCCACCTCGTTGTCCGGATAGTAGCCGCCGATAATAAAGTCGCACTCGTTGTCGGTTAGCTTACCGAGAAGGCCATTCCATACGCCATTGTTGTCCATCTCTCCCCGAGACTCGGTGCTGCAGGTTTGATTAACCTAAAAGAATATAGAGGAGTAGAAGGAGAGGTTGTTAACCTTTGGCATCAACTCACATAAAACTTCATTCGATTCCTCATAAAACCTAGAATTCTCATCTCCAGGCCCGCCACGCAGTCGGCCTCCACAAAGGGTGCAGAGATCGAGGAGCAGACGTAGAAGGTGCAGTAAGCAGGACTAAATCCCGCCACATAGTCCAACATAGAAGCATGCACTGCATTGGGACTGGGGTACAGCTCTCCATCATGGCACTGACCCACGCTCTGGACATTCAAAATCCGGCAATCCACATTGCTGTAGTAATCATTGACCAGAAGATTGTAGTCCATTGATGAGTTGGCATAGAGCAGGGCCACGCGATGCACATAGAAGCTGTGCATTAGCTCGTTAAAGATCTGCGAGGCCACGGTCCAGGGTCTATTCCGCATGTGTGGATTGTGAAAGAGCACCAGGAATCGGGCTCCGGGATTCCACGAGCGCATCTTGCTCACAAAACGACTCATCAGGCTGAGCAGTCGCTCCACCGAGTCCACGATTATCACATAGTTATCCGTGTAAATCAAAGCGCCAAAGTTCTTGCTCCGATCGTGTCTACTGTGATCGGTAACGACTCGCATCTGGAAGAGTTCCCCTCTCCGCGGCTCCGTGGGATCCGTGGCCGCCTCGTTGATACGCTTGCTAAAACCCTCCTGGATCTGGTCAGCCGGACTGGAGAGGTTGAAGGCATGGGTCAGCATCAGATTGTAGGCTCTGGTGTACCGCTCAGCGGGCTTCCTATAGAAGAAGATCTGCGCAAAGCTGTCCAGGCAATCGACTCCGGCTCTCCACACCTCGGGTCCAATGTCCTTGGCCGGCAGCATATATATCACCGTGTTGGCTGTCTCATTCGAGGGATTCACTATGCCAAAACACAGGTCGAAGAGCTGGAGCAATGGGAGGATGACACTCAGGTGATTACGTGGTGTAATCATCATTGGCGTGTCTGTCAGGTTGGACAATTGCGAATTAACTGCGGCGGGTGTGAACTTTGTGGTGCATGTTATACACGGTGGAAGCCCTACTTTTTGCTGGATGGGTCTCTAGGTTTTTGGGATGTTATGAAAAAAAATTAATAACGGAATTTTTAAATAGGTAAAAGGTTATTAGAAAACGTCTTTCTGATCTACATTTTTGTTTCAGGAGCTACTTTATGAAAGAGGTTAAAACATCTAGAAACATTAAATCATAAATTAAATATTTAATATTTACACCTACATATATAAATATTTAAGTGCTGAGTGCTAAATAAATTTCTAATTAAAAATAAAGCTTAGTTCCTGATATAAAAAGTAATACAGCTCCCTAATAACATTATTAAAATGACTTAATTAACACTGATTGCTTCATAAACGTAAGCAGCAGTTTACTCTCCATAAACCATAAACTTTTGACCATAAATGCAGTAATATTACTACCTACTTACCCACTTACTTTTGGGCCTGGCCAAGAGGCCATTAAATCACTTCCTCGCAGAGACCAAGAGCGCATTCAACTTTCGTCTTTGGCTGATGTTGTTTGCCTTGTATAATTGACTGCTGTCATCATCGTGCAGAGCAGACAACAAGGATGGCCCGGACCCGAACGAATGACAAACAATCGCCATTGCAACATGCAAGGCTTAAATTAAAGCAAATATTTGCTCAGTCGACGAGGCGCCGCCGCCGCCGCCGGCAACAATGGTCGCAAATGCATTAAAACACTCCATCAATCCGATCCGATTCGGATCCGCTAGGAAGCGGCGGAACCTTTTGGCAGGGCGGCCAAAAAAATATACGACCGACTCTGGTCCAGTTGCGGGGGATGGTCACTAACTGGAGATGGAGAGATGGCGTTGGCCGGAAGTAGCCGGTCATAAAAATAAAACTCGAGATGGCCGGCCATAAGCCAAGTCAATGAGTCATTTGCTGCAATGGCCATCCTGCTTCCAAGCTTCTCCTTCTCCTCCATTTTGTTTGGCCGCAGTGCATCCTAGACATCCTGTGTGTCTCTGTGTGTGTGTGAGTGGGTGTGGGTGTATCGGCGAGCTCATTTGTCTTAGCAGTTTGTCATTAGAAAAATTGCTCGTAAATTTCGCATTTAATTACAATACAAAACTCTGGCAGGCCAGAGCACACAGGCCGCTGCCCAGGGGACTTGGACTCAATCTTTGGCTGCAACAAAGTTGCAACAGCTTCAGAGCGGACAAGATGGATAAACAAAGTTCGGGGAAGAGGTTTTTTCTTGGCAAGTCGAGTCGGGGATACCCTTGGAATTTCTGAACGAAAGTCTATACACTTTCGAGTCAAATTATTTAAAAAATTAGTATCAGAAAAGTAAAGGAATATAAAGATAGGAAATTTAAAATTCTTCCATAAAAATACATAGAAAATCATAAATAACTATAGCTCAGTCGGGGACATAAGCTAAACTACCCCTTTTGGCCAGGGTAACCTACCAAAGCCGCTGACTCATTTGGCTCAGTTCGGCCGGTCCAGACAGGCGTCAAAACAAATTGCGTGTGATAATTTAGTGTCATCATTTTTGACAAAGGGCGTTAACAGCTCACTTACTCCGCCCCCTTTAAGCCGCCTTCATCTCGTTTTGCAGATTTGTGCTGAACCTGAACGCCTCGACGCCGCTGACGATTCGCTTTTCGGCGCCCGTGGGCCGCAAGATGTACTACAATCGCACAGGTAAGTCAGCCCCCCGTCCAGTTGCAGCCATTAACCCCCGGCTCCTGCCTCCTTGCAGCGAACCTGCTGCGCCCGGCAGCCGCTCCACCTGGACCAGGTGTGGCTATGGGCAGCCTGGTTCTGCCCTGTGCCCTGCGCGGCCACTATGATCTCTTTGTGCTCGCCCGCCACAGCGGCGCTCTCAAGGTGGACGCTCTGGCTGAGCATCCGCAGAAGGACTGGCCGCTACTCAATGCCACACACCGGATCGGCATTCGTACGCAGAACCGAGTGCGGAAGCGCGAGATGATTGTCAAATGGGACAGGAGGTGAGTGGTGGTAGTTAGCGTTAGATTATACCTAAAAGTATGCAGGGAAATGATGTGGAATTTTTTGAGAATTTAATTTATTTAAAGAGAATTAAAACTAACTAAATTTATTGTTTCTAAATACCCTATCCTTCCAGCAAGTTTGACTACCATGCCATGCACTATTGCCTGGTAATCCAGCGCGTGACCCCAGACTCACCGCTCATATCCTTTGACAACTTTTGCCAGGCCGTGTCCGCCTATGTGGACCAGCGGCATATGTCGCCCAGCTGCTCTGCAAGCAATCTCCTGGACCTGGTCTGGTCTACTCCACCGCAAAGGGAGCGACGACTAAATCCTCGCCAAAACGTGCATGTTGTTTGTACGGGGAAGCGGCGCCAGCAAATGCTGCGTCGCCTGCTTCCAAGGAGTACCTATCAGCTGGATCTGTTTGGGGTCCATCAGACGCGTCAGAATCTCACCATTCGCCTGGCGAACAGCCAGGTAAGCTTCAATCGCACCCAGCCGCTAGCCTTAAGGCAGCAGGCGCTGCTCCTGCTCAAGATCGGTGGCCAGCATGGGAAGCAGGTGTACAGCTTCAAGGTGCCGCCGACGCCGCCCCAAGTGCCAGAGCCCTTTGTGCGGCACCTGCTCATACCCTGCTCCGGCAGTGAGATTCGGGTGCGTCTGCTTCGCCAGCGAACTGAGGTGGGCCGGACGGAGGCCTTCTACAGTCCCACCTACCTCCGGCAGAAGGGTGTGCTGCCGGGCGAGCGGTATCTGATGCGCTTCGAGCCGAGCAACGAGGACGAAGCCTTCCGCGCCCAGAAAGTGATGGTAAGAGTTGTTAGGAAATTCTGAAAATTTGGAAAATAAAAGAAGGAATATTTGTATCTCCCAGGTGGCCTTGAGCAGTGAACCGCAGTTCCGGGATTTGCCCGACTTGCCGCAGAATGCGAGCGTCTTTAATGTGCGAACGAGATGCAATAGGGCCACCATCGCTTGGAATGGCTCGCCAGATGAGCGGGAATTGAGGTGAGGCTTAGTTAAACTTTAGGTTCAGATTTTCAGATGTATTATATGATTAATATCCGGAATTATAGCTACTGCATCATCGTGTTCAATCTGCCGCAACGCAATCGCAGTGTGGTGGACTCCACCAACTACTGCATGGACTTTGTGCCCAAACGGGTGATGCAGTACAGGAACTTTGAGTGGATGACCTGCCGGGAGAGGCAACAGAGGTGGGTTTAAAGTTGGGTTTAAAATGGAAAACATAGGGGGAAGTTGAATTGTATTAACTTAGTACTTATATTTCCCCTTTCAGTCCCGACAACATTGAAACGGAGACCATACTCAACCTGATGCCGGGCTCCAGTTACCTGGTGTATGTGACCGCCAACCTGAGCATGGGCAAGCCTCTGCCCTATCAGGCACTTACCCTGCACATGGCCAGCCAGTGTTTGGATGGGTCCCACGAGTCCTTCTACTAGGCGTTACGGCTACCGGTTTCATTTCCGGTTCCGGACCCAAAAAAGCTTCGCTGCATTTTTCGAATACAAAACTACAAAAAGGCCAAGGCACCCAACTATCCGTCGTTGTAAAGCTACCTTATCCACTACGATTACTACACTAGCCTACCAATGCTATGCTGGTTAAAAGACTATACACCTATCTCCATATATATACAGATATACAGATAAACCGATATACAGATATACAGATATATACCGATATATATACATATGTTCGTGGCAAATGTTGTGTGAGCGAGTGAGTGTGCGTGTGTGACTTCTGATTGTGTTTTGCCAAAAAAGAAGCAGATTCCAAGTATTTTCGAGTGCTTACTATATAGTTTTGTAATGTTTAGCTAGCCGTTAATGTTTGTAAAAAAGAAAATGTTTAATTGGTTTCTCCGAGCCCTTACACCATTTTCCCCTGAATCTTTACCTTACCGCATAATCGTTTTTAGATACTTTAGTTCTTAGCCGTAGCTCCACTCCTAAGTTAACTTTAGGTTCCTTAAGCTTTTGCTGTTAAGTTTAAACCGTAAACAAAGTGTTTTTTGTAGTTCTTTTGTACATTAAGCTTACCACGTAGATATACTCTATTCGTAATGTGTGTGCGTTGAAGGCGTTGTATTTTTT
This sequence comes from Drosophila lini, assembly GCA_018905715.1. Lineage (NCBI taxonomy): Eukaryota > Metazoa > Arthropoda > Insecta > Diptera > Drosophilidae > Drosophila > Drosophila lini. The sequence continues at coordinate 2,823 of JAEIIL010026215.1, read as the reverse complement.
TAAGCTCTTAAACCTATGCAACCGAAGGGCGAAAGGCAGGAAGGACAATAAACAAAGTGTGCTATATAGGGAGGTGAACGGAGGGAGGAGAAAGTGTCGCAAATAAATGTGAAACCACAGCTAAAGTAAATCGACTTGCCAAGGTGTACTATTATTTCTTAAACTGCTTCGGTTTCGGGGCGCAGGGATCTCTGATGAGCGATTACACCTGCCATCATCATTATCACCTCCGCGATGGCGTGTGCAGCGAGCTGCGCATAATAATGACAGCGGATAGCCATCGGTTAACGGTGAAGCTAACGACGATAAGCGGCGCCCGATAATGAAACATTAAACCAGAAACGAGAGAGAGACCACAAAACCCATCCATCGGTAGCCATTGCCGGCCATAAATCTGCCGGCGGCAGTTTACTGGCAAAAGCTTTTAGGTCCGGACCGTTTTGCGGCATACTTTCGGGCCGGTACGGGAAATGGCCCTTTTACACTATACTTTGGAGCAACTGGATCTCTACCTGAAGTGGGCTTTGGTCAAGCATGGCGAGTCTACCGAGAGCCCTACGACCACTGCTCGCTATCCGGGCGTCTTTGTGGGCGATCTTAGCCAGCTGAATAGCTTTAAGCGGAATGCCTTCTCCGCCGTGGTGGGCACCTTGTTTGTCCTGGCTTTCACCGGAAACCTGGGTACTCTTTATGTCAACACCCGAAGGAAGCTGCGCCCCTTCTTCCGGGCTTGTCTTATATCCTTAGCGTTCAGCGACCTGGTCTCCACTGTCTTCTGCACGGTGTCCTACATGGCGCAGTTTCAGGCACAGTATCTGCAGCTTTGGGTGAGTGGAACTAGGGATTAACTTGGTCATCTTTTTGGGTTGAGTTTAAATAGGTTTTCTAAAGGATTTCCTTTTCTATTTTAATAATTTTAAAAATAAAATATCCTTCAGACAATTGGTGGCTTTATGTGCAAGTTTGTGCCCTTTATTACCACCACTTCGGTGCTGTCCGGCAGCCTGACTCTGGTTGCCATCGCCCTGGATCGCTACCTGGCTGTGATGCGACCTGTGCTGGGCTTCTGGAATCCTGACTATCGCTTTAGCACCCTCTCCATGCTGCTCATCTGGGCCTGCTCCATAGGCGCCTCAGGACCCCTATTAGGAATCTATGACTACCGCTGGATATATCTACTGGATGTGGAGTGCAATCAAAGTGAGGAGAACCCAACCAGCAGAGCTACAGTTGAGCCGGAGGAGCTGGTGGTTACCGAACTGGAGCTGGTCCATATGTGCCTGGCCGGGGACGTAAGTGGGAAAGCGGATAGATTATCGCCGCTAATACAAAGCGATTAAGGCGGACAGTTGACAGTTGTTGAATCAATGTTCGGCTTATCTTATCGCCGCCGCTGTGTGAATAAACTTATGCAATTCTATTAATATTTTGTTTTCCAGCACGATGTCGGACTCTACTACGTCATACTCTTCACCCTGATTTTTCTGCCCTGCATTGTCTCGTTCCTCTGGCTAAATGCCACGATAGCCAGGCAGCTATGGCTTCGCAGGCACTACCACCAGGAGCAGCATGTCCAAAGTCAGGAGCCCAAGGAGGGTCAGTTCAAGTCGCTGGGATCGTCGGGCAATGGGGAACTCCTGATGCCCTCCACGCTGGTCAGTGCCATGGGAGTGGCTCTACCTTTTGTGCTGGAAAAGGCAGGTCCTCTGCCGCAGACGAATCCCCTCCGGGCGGAACCTGTGAGAAAGACCACGGCAGCAGCCATGGCCAGGGAGGCCAGACATCGCAAGATGGTGGTGATTGTTGTCCTGATGATGGCTGTGTTCATTTGCCTGCGACTGCCAGCCTGGGTGTTCCTGATCATGCGACTCTATGGCTCCTATTCGGAGCCCGTGGACTGGCTGCTCTACTTCAGTTTTGGCATTTTGAACCTGTTCAGTTGTGCCTTGAATCCCATATTCTACACCTTCCTCACCCAGACCATACGCACGGTGTCCCTGATGAAGCAGAAAGTCCGTGGATTCTTTGGCTGCAGCAATGACAAGCCGCAGGATGCAGCCATGCCCTTGGATCAGGTGAACAGGAGCAGCTGCTGTTGCGGCCTGAGGGCGCCCACCTTTAGCTGGCGCTGCCACCAAGCCAAGGAGAAGCAAGGAGCTCCCACCATCGAGATAAAGGATTTGGAGCTGCAGCTGCCCGGCCAGCTATCGGGCGAAGTGCAGTCGGAGCCGAGTGGCCTGCGGCGGTTCAGCTTCCTTAGCTTCAAGCGCGAGGTGTTCACCATTTACAAGCAGTGCGATGACTCGTCGAGTGCGTCAATCGAGTCCTCCGCCTGATAGCCGGAGCCGTAGCCATAATGGCCATAAATCACCCCGAGTGCAGTTGTCGGATACGGGGGGCCAACGGTTAGCAGAACTTGATTGATGGATCTATCTACTCCTCCTCCTCCTGCACTTCACCTCTTCCAATCAAATCCACAGTCCGCAATAAACAGTTTGTCATGGCGGGCATATCACCTATCGCATATAAGCGCACATATTATGTACCTCATTAAACGTGTAAATATAAAGAATCAAGAAATAAACAAAAATTGGGTGTTGGGAGCCACTGAGCATTGAAGCAAAAGCTATAAAAAAATAAAGAGGGCTTAAGTCATTAACACTGGTTTATCAAGATCACTTTTAGGTTGGTTTTTAAAGTGTAAAATAAAAAAAAACCTATATTTTCATGGAGAACTAGCTGGGTATGAACGGAGTGCCTATTATGGAAATTATTTAAATAAGTATTTTTGACACTGAAGTATGGTTAAATGCTATAATTAAT
>JAEIIL010026202.1:0-16979 GCA_018905715.1 Drosophila lini | reverse complement strand
ACAGTTCGTATACGTATTTTTTTAATATAGCTTGACCTATTTTAAAAATTTAATTAGGGTCAAAAATAGATAACAATAAAATGGAATATAAGATATAATAATATATATATTGTATATTATTCGATAAATACTAAGAAAAATAAAATATATTATTAATTTGTATACATCTTCAATAAACTTTATTTATTCACTTACTTATTTTAAATAATTATTATTCTAAATAAAAATCATATTTCTTTAGGTGTACGACCGTCAGGCTGAGAAAATTCCACGCATGGAAATCTACAATGTGCTGTCGCATGCCGGCTTAATACCACGCCGGCGTTTCCTTTAAAATTAATATAAAAAATTCCATTATCAATTATGTACTGTAAACTTTATAAAAATAAAAATCAAAGTCATTAGTTTAGGAACGAAGAATCGATGTATTTATTTTAAAGTAAAGTTTAAGGGGCACAAGTTTAAATAAAGCTTCCTAAACAATCCAAAACTAATTTAAAAATTCAAAATATCCTCAGTTAACCCCTTACCCTTATCTTCTAAATGAAAAACTCTTGATTTTGTATTATCAACTTGTATTATCAACTTGTGATCCTATACAAAAATATATAAATTTATTAGGGTCTTTTATTTAAACAACAACTAAGATTTGTTTACATTTATAACCTCAGCTTGGTCCTCAGAGCTGCCACAGCCTTTAATCTGTGGTCCAAGGCCTGCTGGTCAGCATCATCTCCCTTTGGCGTCTGCTCCAGTTTTTCGTTTTGTTCCAGCAGCGTTTTCCTCGTATCCTCACTGGCCCCTATTTCTTCAATTTCAACATCATCCTCTTCATTGCCACTATCGGCATGGGACAGGCCATTCCCATTGATGGCACCGCCGTTGGTCAAGACGGCATCTCCTCCTCCCCCAGCTGCCGAGGAATGCCTTGAGGCTGAATCCGCTGGGATGAGCAGCGACTTGACGAATTCGCTGCAAATCAGGCTCATGGCGGGCATCGTGTGGGCGGACAGATTGACAAACTGTAATACGAAATAAAGAAATAAAACGATTAATTGGCATTGACCTTGGTGAAGTTCAAAAAGTGTGTTAGTAGTGGCAGTGCTGGCCGGTTTTTTTTTTCAGGTATAAAAAAGTTTGCCAACAAAAAGAGTTTATAGAGAAAAAGAATTATAGAAAATAACAGAAAAGTAAAAAAAAAACTGTTGGAAAGAACACAGTCTTCAACTAAAATAAATAATCTAAGTATAAGAACTTCTTTAAAGGAATTATTGGCTTTGCATTTTTAAAAATATTTAGGTTTTAGTTTTAGGTTTGAAAAATATTAAATTGGTTACATAAACAAACTGTGAGATTGTTAGCTTTATAAAATTAAATATTTTTTAAACCCAAAACTAAAACCTAAATAATTTTTTAAAGCTTATCTTAGCTTAGCTTAGCTATAAATAAGCCAAGCTCCCAACACCCTTTAGTTTTGGCGCTTGTACTTATTATTTAAATTTTTTTTGGGTGTCCGAGATTGCGGTTCAAGTTCAGCTCCAGCGCTGGACAATGTTAATCACATGATTATTATTCGCTTTCGGTTTTTGTCATTGCTGAGCGGCTTTTAAATGTCTGATGTTTGTTTTGTTAACCTTCGCGCATGCGCTTGCGGCGGCCTGTTTGCTATTGTTGCTCCATTTTAATGCAAAATACAAGTAGTTCACGAAATTGGCAAAGACAATCGAAGTGCAAACACATCTTTTGCGTGTCAATCATCCGAGCAGGCAGAGTGTGCAATTTGTGTTATTGTTTTTCCAGGAAAACACACTCAGTGGCTGACTCAAACTGATTCAGGAGACGATAAGTCAGAAACACAAATTTAGTTCATTTTCGAGAGAACCGACCAAAACCAGAATAAACCCTCAAAAACTACGATAATTGGCAAAAGTAATTAAGGCGAGCGAGTTACAATATTACACGTAGCAACAGTGTCAGAAAAATTTACATCGCCGGACGACAAAGCGCTCCTAATTATTGGCCCCCCAGCACAATAATCGAGTAATCGAGTTTGGGGAAGAAAAACGGTAAAGTGTCACCGGCACGCAATGGAAAATGCTTGCCACACGCATAAAACAATAAATTCGAGGGACAATGGGTGTTGCAGGAAAAAAGGGGAAAAATGTGGCACTTTTATTTAGGGAACTGTGGAAATGGAATAAAAAAGAATCGGAAAATATTGTACTTGAATTTATCGAAGAAAAAAACTTCTTACTAAAAAAATCAAATTTTAGCTATGATTTTGTTGTAAACAGAATTGATAGTTAATGTGTGTCAACATTTTTTAATTTAACATTTTCTTTTAATTGTCACTGTGTTTTTATTTAAAATTACTAAACATTAGAAATTTGATATTTACTTCCCATTTATTCAAATTGCATTTTATTTTATATATATAATAAAAAAAATGGATAAGTGTTTGTATAGTAATAAATAAATGGTTTTAAATCGGTGAATCGATATTCAGTTCCTCTAATATCTCTTTTGGAATCATAATATTGGACAGATGTTACAGGTAGGTTTAGGTTAAAAATGTATTCATTTAATTCCAAAATTGTATTTCTCATTTTAATAAAATTTATATAATTATTTTGCCGAGTAACATGCCTCTAATCTATTCCACTGTGCACCAGTGGGCGGCAGTGCGGCTGCACCAACAAACCCAAGCCCCCATTGACCATTCACAATAGCCCCTAATAGCAAGTGCACAAACAAGAGAGAGGGCAAGAAGTGAGAGAGCAGCGGTCACAATAATAACAAAACGAAGAGTTACGAGAGCGGGTCACGAAAGCCGAAGCCAGAGCCGAAGACCATGCAGCTCGAGTTGTATAAATTGCCGAGAGCCGCTGCGACAGCTCAGCACTTTACCGTTGTATTTCGCAGAAAAACAACAGTTAGCCGGAAAGAGAGCCATAACCGGAAACGCGTGCCGCCAAAGTTTACGGAAATAAAAGCGGACAAAAGTTCATCCTCGCGCCCTCTCTCTCCGTTTCTCTTCCTCCTGCTGCTCTTTCTCTTTAACTGCAACTGACAAAGTGGCAAAATCAGATTAAACGATTTACGGGCCACTGACAAAGCAAAAAATAAAAAAAAAGAATAAACGAAAAAAACAACAAAGTGCAGTGTGCGGAGGCGGAGACAGAGAACTCCTTGCTCAGAAAATAAAACAGAAGGAAATATCCGGAAAATGTGGCCCAACTTTGTAGCTGTCATTTCCCTGCTGTGCCTTGCATTCATCGCCTGGGCGAAAGCTGGACCCGTGCCAATTGTCAACGAGGTGAGTCAAAGGGGTAAAAGGATTGCGGGATGCAGGGAAGTAGATGGCGAAAGGAGCACACATAAAGCCCTCACAGTGGGAGGCATGAATTTGGGGCAATGACTTCACTCGAATTTCACGCCGAAATGGCCGCCTCCGGCCGCACTTGCAGCAAAAGTGCAGGAAGTGCAAACTCGCTAATTAAAAGTGGGCGGCGTTGAGAACTTGCTCGAAAAAAACAAGCAGAGTGCACTCTTTAATTAAAAGATTGCTTTCGAATTAAAAATAAGGCCGAGGGAATTTATAAATACAAATTAAACGGAAGTCAAACTTTGAAATACCCTTGCGAAAAATATAGACAAAACAATGTTCCGGCGTTATCAGATGAAGATTTTCCTTGGGAAATATTTCCTATAATAGCTTGTTTAGTTTTCCAAAGTTTAATGTTCTTGTTAAACTATTTACTGTGCAAGTTAATGACCAGTTTTAAATATGATATAAGATTTAAATTAAGTTAAGGCTAATTTTTACTATAAGTTGTGACACTTTTTAATTTTAAACTATACAACAATAAAAGGGGGACTATTTTTAAATGCAGATTTCAAAAAATAGTAGCTTAGCGAATTTTAAATTGTGATATTTTATCAAGGACCCTTCAAGTTTTAACTGTTTAAAAATGTAGGCTTAATTCGTACTTGGGAATAATAAGCGATATGCCAGCAACTCCATCATCCTTATAGTTTTTATGACCTTTTTAATTTTAATTAAATTTAAAGTTGTCAAAATTCTGAGCTCAAGGTATATTCGCTAAATTTTATTCCTTAATACTTAATATATTACAAAACCAGTAAAAAATGTAATGGTATAAAACATTAATTGTGATAATTTAAAAGGATATTTTTAATCATATTAAAAAATGCCCTTTAAAAACCCTTAAACCCTTTAGCAAGGGTATAAAATACAGAAACAAAAAAATAAGAAAAACTAAGCTGGCAGACACGTTGGCAGTGGGTGCTGCCTTAATCTGTGTAACTAAATATAGTCAAGAGGCAACAGTTTTTATTCCCACATCGTGCCGGCGACAGGCGTTTATATAATACATATTAAAAAAATCTGGATCCTATCCGCTTATCAACTGCCGTGCAGACTTGACCCTTGATAGAACAAAACAAAGTGATTAATCAATTTTAAAAATAACAACAACTGATTATTAAGAGTGATCTTTGGAAAGGAATACCCCCAAATTGCAGAAGTCAAGTTCAGATGTTGATTATTCGAATATTATATAAGGAAATCAAGAATTTGATAATATGAAGGGATCACAACGTCATCTCGGCTTCTTTAATATAATAAATCATCAAAAAAGAAACTGATTAAATAATCTTTTCAAATGGAAATTCCTGTAAATTGGCCTTAAATAAAATAAGGTGATTACTCAAGGCACATTATGGGCACATGTGAGATTAAAAGGATCACGTGAGAAGTCAATCATTCTCACTCCAAGTAGACCTATGCCAAAAATCCCTAAGCGAGCAGTTGCTAAGCTGATAAATCTCACTCGACGTATGCCCAATTTAAGGGGGCTTCCAAAAATAAAACCCACTTTGAGAAAACTGCGTTATAAATCTCAATGGAAATTATTCAAATTGAGTTGAACACGAGTTGTTGGGCGCAGACAGAACAAAAAGATATATTCAAAACACAAAAGACAACACAAGGGACAAAAGATGTACAATGAGCAGGCGTCAAAACCTGGGAAAATCTTGTAAAACTATATGCGAAATATATCCTAAGCTTTGAACTACTTTTGTGGGTTGCATTTGCATAAGAAAAGCAGTTACAGAAATAGCACTTTAAGCTTAGTTTTCCATCACTAAAGTAAAATCACGTAATGATGTCTTTAGATTTCGATTTTTAGCTTTCTTTAAATGTATTTGTATCCCTTATTAATTTCCAATATTTTTGTTATCATAACTAATTAATATCCCTTACTAAAATCCTGATTCCAGCACCAACAACTTATGCCCAAGGTCCCTCAATGGCACTGTCTACGCTATTTCAAGCATGATGTCCTCATGATGCGACGCTGTCGCCATTTACGTGTGCCAACGGCGCCGCGACTTGGGGATGTCCTTAAGCGCAAGAAGAAATAGTATACGGCCAACAGACAATCAACGTCAATACTCAACACGACTGAGCAGCAACGAGATCAATTAAAGTTACCTTTTTTAAAGGATTTCTAAAACCAGAGACCAAAGCTAAATCAAATATATATATATATAATATTACTACCAATTAATTCTACAATTTCTAAACTTTATACTAAGTCCTAACCAATTGTACTTCATAGATGTTTAAGATTTCAAAATAAAATGACTAAGAAACTCTAATGAAGCGAAAGAATTTTGAAAGATAAATAAATAAAAATGAAAAGTAAAAATAAATCTTATCTATTTATAGCTAAAATATCGAACAAATAACTATCAAAAACTCGAAATTCTGTAATTCTCTAAATTTAAAATATATATTTTTTAAACTCACCGCATTTACAGCACTATGTTCTCCACGCCCAATGATCAGCGGACCATTGCTCTCCAGGGTTTCCGCGGTCACCTTTGGCTTCGTCACATGAATGCCGAATGTCGCGTGCCTCAACAGATTCTCAGTGTCGGCAGGCTGTTTGGCGAAACTAATAGGAGCGGGTGTATCATCCGATGGACTCTGACCCGATGGCGCCAAATAAGCAATCTCCTGCGAGTGGGTGAGCATCAGCAGCGACGACTGTGCCTGCCAGTCCACATTTATGGAGCTCTGTTTGGGCTGTCGCCGGGGCAGCCAGGCCAAGCCATAAGTCTTGGGCATATTACTGCGCTGATACAGGGGCAGCGGAACATTCGGTTGGAAGACATGCACTAAGGAAACGAAATTAATCAATTAAATCAATAGAATATATACTTAAGAAGAGATATTCACTTACACTCATCGTTTTTCGTGATGACAGCTATTAGATTGGTGAGCGGATCAAAGGCCAGCTGGCGAACGGATAGCTTCAGACCAGCTTGAAGTCGCAGGGTCAGCAGGTTCCAGATCAGCACCCTGGATTCAGTGCAAACGGCCACCAGGTGAGCCTGATCCCCGGCTCCAAATTGCACCTGTGATATCTGTGCCAAACCCTGCAGTGGGGCTGCCGTGGCAGGAATTTTCATAGGCTTCATCTGGGTCTTGTTACCTTCCTCCGGCTGTGGCTTCTCCTTCTTCTTCGGCTTGCTGCTCTCGTCCAGCTTGAGGGTGCTAAACAAAGCCGTCACTTCCTGCGGCACCAGATCCTCAAAGTTCCGTCGACGCTGGGCCAAATGATCGATTCGATACTTGGCTTTGAAGCGATGCCGTGTGTGCAGGCGGTGCAATCTGGCGTCCAGCTTGAGCAGCTTCATTCGCGCCGCCTGTGGCAAGATTGCTTTCTGTTGCAGGAGCTCCATCAAGCGATTCCTGTGCGTCAAGGGCACAGAGCATTCAATACCAAAGCGTCGCAGCAATTGCAATTTCTGATGCAGATCAAGCTCTGGCATTTTCATGATGTACTTGAACACAGACTCCTTCTTGGCATTTACCGGTTGATTGAGAAGCTCGCCCTTGACAGGTGGCCCCACTATCAAGGCCTTGGCCTGCTCCACCAATTCTTCATCGTTGCTTATGATGAGACTCTGTAGGAGTCCGCACAACTGCTGCCTCTGTTGGGTGAGTTCTTTCCTGGCTCCATTCTGGGGAGTCTGAGCTAACCTAAGCTGAGCTTTGGATATTACACCATCTAAGCCGGGGGGACAGCTGAGCGTTTGCAGCGGCAATCGTGGATTCCTGGCATCGTACAGAGCCAACATGTTGCCATAGCCCACGGCTAAGAGGGAGCCATCCTGCGAGAAGCAGAGCGAACCTATGGACAGATTCCTATAGCTTAACTGCGCCAGGCAACACCACATCTTGCCACGCTTATAGATGTTCTCGGAGTCGGTAATGCCCCAGATTTTGATCACATTATCCTCGCCAGCGGAGGCACAACGCAAGTTGTTCACCTGGAACTGACTGGAGAAGCTGATGGTCTTAAAGCCATGATCATGCGGCAGATCAATGTCTGTGTTTAGGATGTAGCTGAAATTTTATAGATTTTGTTAAAGGTTTTATTTTGTTTAAAAACTAAGTATTCCTTGATAAATTTATCAAATGATTTAAGGTCACTTTCTTTTTTGAAAACTAAGTTTTATAACAAAAATCTTTCTCTTTAAGCCAAAATGACTCGCCACGCTCGCAACTGCACTGCCGGAGCTGTGTACACCTACAACGAAAAGAAGCGGGACTCAGCCAAGTCAGGCTATGGAACCAACGCCAAGCGGCTGAACAAGGACTCTATCAATTCTTTTGACTGCTGTTCCCTCACCCTGCAGCCCTGCCGCAAGCCTGTGATCACCAAGCAGGGCTACCTTTTCGACAAGGAGGCCATTCTGGAGTACATAGTCACCAAGAAGAACGAGTATAGCCGCCAGCTGAAGGAGTACGAGCGGGTGCGTCGTCTGGAGGAAGATCAGCTGATGCACAAAGCTCAAACTCAACATCAGGCATGCTTGGAACGCTTTGTGAATGCACAAAAGCCAGTGAACAAACCCTCTGAAAACACTTCAGCTTCACTTTCCACTTTCTCCCCCATTTCCAACATAAGCAACAGTCACATGAATAAGCTGCCCAGCTTCTGGCTTCCCTCGGAATGTCCCAATGCTGGGTTGGCCCAGGTCAAGAAGCCGGATCCCCTCATATACTGTCCTGTTTCGCAACAACCATTGAGGGTCAAGGATCTGATTGAGGTGAAGTTTACGTCGATAAAGGATGACGGCAAAGACCAGCGCTCGCTGATCACCAAGGAGGCGCGCTACATGTGTCCCATAAGCCATGATGTCCTGAGCAATTCCGTGCCCTGTGCTGTGCTGCGTCCCACCGGCGATGTGGTGACCATGGAGTGCGTGGAGCGGTTGATTAGGAAGGACATGATTCATCCCCTAACTAATGGCAAGCTCAAGAACAAGGATATTATTCCCCTACAGCGTGGCGGGACTGGCTTTGCCAGAACCAACGACAGCCTGCAGGCCAAGGAAAAGAGACCCACATTGCAGGTGTAAGATTCCCCAATATGCAGTTTTTTAGGCTCTCAATCTAATTGGTTTTAAAAGCAAACTAATTCCTTTTTCTGCTAAATATATAATTTAAAATCGACTCTCACCTTTGCAGCTTCTCATTGTATTGCCAAAACTTGAGCCTTACTTCGGCAAAGTTCTCCAAATCGTTGTACACCTCCCCAGTGGCCATCCAGTTTATGTTAAAGGCCGCTCGGGTTATGCGCGTATTGTAGATGATGCGATTCGCCTCCTCGCTATGTACATTGGTGTCCACCACGCGTAGCTACAAAATAAATAAAAGAATTTATTTCGCATAGTTCTCCCATTTCCCTAAACATTACTCACATTATAAAGCATACTCTTGGTGTAGGCTGAGTAGAACTGCAAGTGTCCTGCTCTGCCATTGAGCACCAGGTTATTGGTCCTGGGATTTAGACACAAACCCAAGGGGAACTTGCTTCTGCCAGTCTTATCCTTGACCTCATATGTAAAATGCTGGACGGTTGACTTGATCGCATTATTGCTGCCACTCAGCAGCTGTATGGCATTATCCTCGGTGCACACAAGGACATTCTCATTGTCATTGCTTACTACGATATGCCGGATTACACTAGCCATTCCAGGCAGATACTTGCGTTCCTCGGGCATGGCCACGGACCACTTGACCAGCACCCGTTCATGGCCACCGCTGTAGATGCTAACGCCCGAGGGCGAGAAGGCTATGCTGGTCACCTCGTCATGATGCCAATGGAGCAGGGTGTTGGTCATTGTCTCACGCTTTTCAAAGTCCCGCCACACAAAGATCTGACCCTCGGCGTCGGCAGTGGCGGCCACCATCTCGCAGGGACTCATGCGGACACAGGTAATCAAGTGTTGCTTGGCGCTCTTGAAACGACAGAACTTCCAGTTCGCATAGTTCAAGAAGTATATATAGAAGCCTTGGGCTAGGATTATATACTTGTACTGACCCTTTCCCACGTCCACCAGGGGGGTGCGAACTCTGTGGAGAAGGAATATTAAGTTGTAGGGGTTATTTCATAAATTGTAAAGGATTTTAAAGAATAAACTTCCAAGACTCACTTTAACTTCAGACCACAATTCACTTCAATCCTATCGCCCGTACTTGTGTTGACCACATACCAGTTGACCTGTTCGCCACTCCTTTTCTTCGTCGTAACAAAAGCACAGGCTGTGTCGCCACCTTTATACAGATTCATCAGGTGGCAGGTGAGGACATTAGCCTCTGGGACACCCAACTTTAGGGATACTGTCTTCTTGAGCACGCCAGCTCGCCAATTCCATCGCAACACCTCGCCAGTGCTGGTGCAGCCCAGCAGGAGCTCTGGCTGCTTCAGATCCAATTCCAAACTGATCAAAGGAGCCTTGGCATCGTCGAGAACCCTTGTGAGTTCACCCGTACTAGTGGCATACACCTGCACCTTTGTCAGGCATCGCACAAACATGAACCTGTAGATCGGGAAATGTAGTTTTAGCCAAATAATTATACATCACTTCCTGGCGGAGCCACTAACCTTCCATCGGGCGAAAAGAGGGGCGCATGTTCCACGATGTTGCCGCCTGCCAGGTACTGCAGCTCCAACCGGTCCTCGTCGTCAAAGTTCATGGCTCTCCGTTGGTTAGTCCTGCTCTCTAAGGATCCTCAGTGCTGCGGCACTGTTTACGGGGAGAAATTTCGCTCAATTAAAGCGATTTAAGTCGCTTTTTGTGGACGATTTCCCAGTAAAATTCAACAATGCACGTGTAGCACAGTGTGCCCGGTCAGTGAGCGCCAAGAATATACTAAAGATTAAATATACTGCAATATACCGAAGGTCTGAAGAGCTAAAATAATTTAATAGATTTTTAAAACTAATATTAGTATTAGACGGTTTTAGTTAAAAGGCCTAATAATTACTATTCTCTAATTTCTTTAATGAATTGATAAATTGATCTCAGAAACGAGTTAAAAGAAAATGTAAACATATTAAACAAATACGGAAAAATACCACTGGTTCTCTGGCTCACGGCCACTGGTTCCGTTCCGTCGCTTATTCAGCGATTTATTTATTTATATTATTTAATATAACTTTTTAAAATATCAAATATCAAAATATATATGAATAATAAAATTTTGACATTATCATTAATTGAAAAATAACTATTATAAAGAAATAAATGTATTTAAAAAAAAAAATAAAAAACATCGATACTATCGATTGTGCCCCCAAGTCTTGCCAGCACTAAACAGTATAGAAATATATTAATAAATTTGTTAATGGCTCAATTCCGGCTCGCAGAGTGCTCCGATTAGCAATTGAGCTAGCAGGGCAAAATAACTTAGCCAGGAAATATCAGAAGAACAGAAGCCGACAACCGGACACAGAGGAAACCCCAGAAAAATGCGAAGAAAACTCCAAGGAACAAGAAGAACAACAACAAGAACTGCTAACATGTGCAACGTTGCATGGAAAAAGGGGAGTTTCGCGGACCACTTGCTGGCAAGTTGGCTGTGCCTCTTCCTGGCCGCCCTTGTTCTCATCTCCTGCAGCACCTGCACCAGTGCCGCTGATCCCCTCAAGGTCATATACGCCGTGAATGCCGGCGGAGAAGAGCACACGGACCGGAATGGCATTCAGTACGACGCTGATCCTTTGAAGGGCATCGGCATCGCCTCGGACTATGGCAAGCACCTGCTGATGATCGGCCGGGTGCAGGAGCAGGACGAGGTGCTGTACAGGACGGAGCGCTACCACACCACCACCTTTGGCTATGACCTGCCGAGTGACGGCGACGGAGATTACGCTTTGATCATGAAGTTCTGCGAGGTGTACTTCGATGCACCGCAGAAGAAGGTCTTCGATGTGCTGCTCAACCGGAAGCACACGGTGGTCCGGCAGCTGGACATCTACGACCAGGTGGGACGGGGCTCCGCCCACGACGAGATCGTGTACTTCAAGATCAACAACGGGCGACTGAACTACGAGGGCGAAGTGTCCGACGTACGGAATGGTCGCCTGCGGCTGGACTTCATCAAAGGTGCCCTGGATAATCCCAAGATCAATGCTTTTGCTTTGCTGAAGGGCGACGTGTCCCAGGTGCCGCGTCTGCACGGCACCGAGGCGAGTGAGAGGATGAAGCCTGAGTTGGGTCAAAGCAACAGCCAGCAGATTGTGGACCAGAAGCAGCCTGGACACCAGCCGGAGAGGGTTGTCCGCGCGCAGAGGGACGATGTGGATGAGGACGACGAGGATCTGGATGATGAGGAGTTCGGCGAGGAACTGCCAGACCAGTTGAGAGACGGTGGCGAGCACAGTGATAACTCGCAATCGCAACCGACGGACTCTAAGAAATCTTACAGTGGACCCCGCCAGCCAAACCCGTACTCCATGGACGACTCCTCCATACTGCTGCCCGTGTTTATAGCCATTGGAGCCTTCATTCCGCTACTATTCTGCCTCTGCAAGCTGTGATGCCCATCCGCAACCCGATCTCGGCCTGCCAGTTCATTTCCTGCTGCTTTTTGTGATTTTTGAAAAAAGACTTAATTGTAATTACTTATCGTTTAGTTCGTACGTTAGCCACTTGCCCCAGAGACCGTATCGGATTTCCACGATTCCGATTTAAATCCCAATCCCCATGGCGCACCGCTCGCTCTCTATCGCTCTCAACACTCTACACTTTCCGTACTTTGTAAGCTTTTTGAGTTCCTTTTGCGTTGACCACTGCCGTCACAGGCTCGGGTACTTAATCCTGTTGAGTCACTTGATTTATATAATATATATACTCCTAGATCTAATTCTAGCTCTAGATTGCTTGGTGGTATGTGCGCACAAATTTTTGGCGGGTTTTTTACGACAGTTTTGTTTGGAAACTGTCTTAAATGAATATGGAATGAAATAAAATCAACCTTGTTTGTTATTGAACAATTTGTTTGTCGTTATTTACGGGGGTTTCTTAATATATTTAATATATTGTACATCTATTTTTATGATATCGAAGCACTCAAGAAAATATAATGTAGTTAATAACAATCTTTTCTAATCTAACAATCTTTTCTAATCTAACAATCTTTTCTAATTTACTTTATTTTTACAACTTCCTAAAAATAATTTTCTGAAATAATAAAATTTTACTTTGTAAGCGTTAATTTTCCTAAATATTTAAGAAACTACAAATAAATTAGGTTGTCCTGAATTGGTGACGTCACAACTCCCCTAACTGGTTCATCCTGTGAACCAAAAAGCTATAGTTGGTGCAAGCTGAATCCTGACTATCGATAGTGTCATCGATGGCTTGATAACCTGCGGCAGGACTTTTCTTGAAGCTGGAAAAAACGAGGAAAATCGGTCGCGACGGAAAATTCAGTCATCAGCGTGTGTCCATCGAATCGGCAGTGAAAATGTGCCAGCGGCGGCGGTTCGTCTTCTACGCCAGCAAGTACACCAGTTTTAGTTTCCACAGGAATCACATCAAGTTGTTTGCCGTGTATATGAAAACGGCAAATCTGATGCAAAACTTCAACGTCCTCAAGCGTTCGCTGTAAGCAGCCCGCCGCCGCCTCCTACTCCCCCGCAAAAAAAATATAGCAAGCAAATTAAATTAAAGTCACCGACCGGGCTGTGTGTGTGTGCGTGCGCGAGTGTGTGTTTGTTAGTGTATTTATTGCTAATTTAGTGCTATTAATAAAACGAAACGAAAAGGATGTAAAATGTCTGAGCGAAAAAACCGTAAAGTCTGTGCAAAATCCTTGATAAAATAGCCGCCTTAAGAGCTAGAAATAAATGGAAATCTAAATTCAATTTAGGCGTGTCTGCAAGAAATAACGGTGAGTTGTAGTCCCGACAACTTTCTTACATAATAATTAAGTGGCGGCGACCTTTGATTGATAACGGTATTGCATAATATGGCAGCCACAAGTTCGGTATTAATGTTTACCGACTTTCCGTCTGTCCTTCCATCAAAATTTGACTTTGCCAAAAGCCATAAATCCAGTGGGGGCGACGAAAAAAAAACAACTCTGTCATCAGGTGCAGTTAGGGGATAAAAAAGGGATGGCTCTCACAGGCTCTCTCGCGCTCTGTCTCTCCCCCATTTACCGTTACTCGCTCTCCCACGCCAAGCAAACAGATGTTTTGTCCGTTCTCCTGTGCGCATGTACATATGTAACGGTGCCTACGCTAAACAAAAACAAATTGTCCGTTTGCCGACTTTACGTCATAAACACTGCAGCTCGTTACAATAACAAAAACAATAATAACTTCGCTGCAACGTTGAAAAGCAGGCTACGTTTTTGTGTGAATGCGCTTATGTGTGTGTGTGTGTGCGTGAGTGGGTGTTTTTTATGTAATGCAAAAAGAGCCGCAAGCCTTGCGTTTGTTGTTGTTATTTGTGCTTTTGATGCTACAAATGATTGTGTTCTGTCATGTGGACAATGGCATCTATAGCCCAAATACGTATTTTCCGTTTAGTGTGCTCTTGAAATCTGGGCGACCTTCGTGTTATGAACTTGAGCGATAAGAGTCGCTCGCGGCTATTAGAATTTTAAGCCGTAAACGGAATGATTAGGTAATGAAAACAGAGTATATAGTAAATTATTATAAATAGTTGGGTTGTGTTTATAAATTATTATAATTATCAGCTGAATTTGTGCTAAAATTTGTTAATTTCTTTTGTTTATGGCTTATTTGGATTAATTTAAATAAATACTATTTAAAGATAATAAAAAATAAAACAAAAATATAGGTTTAAAACCCTTTATAGTTAATTTGTCTTTAAAATATAAAGCTGTCAGTAAAACTTTAAGAAATTTGTCAATTATTTCATTTAAATTCAAGCTACAAAATGCTTTAAAAATTACAATGGAGCTTAAAATTAATTAAGTGTAGATGTGATTTTCTAAGAGTAACATTTTGTTTTAACACCTAATGATTTCTGAAGGTCCTCTGTTTATTTTTTTTGGTATAGTTTTGATTAAAAAAAAATCACTTAAATGCTCCAAGTTTTTAAAATAAAGTTATATAAATGTCAAAGCAAGCCAATAAACAAGCGGATAACTTCACTTACATAAGGAAAATGTTTTAAGACAGATGTTGGTCAAAAATCTAGTATTTATTTGTCAGCAAAACCAATAAATTAAATAAAAATATAGAATAAATGTTAAAACCAGCACTTAAGTGTCGAGTCCGCAGCAAATAGATTTTAGTGTAGTCAGTAGTTTCGCATTATTCGTTTTTTTTTGCTCCGGTTGCGCGTGGCACTGCGGCAAAGCCATAACCATTGTCTGGTCGTCACGCCCCGAAAAAAATAGTGAAAAAAACTAGAGTTGCTTTCGCCCCTGATTTACTGTGCTGCGTGTCCTTCGCCCATGGTCATTGCAAATGTGTACGATGGCATAAAATTGTTGTATCCCATTTCCCAGGGTCCTCGTCCTCCAGCCATCCATCTATTTGTCTGATGATGGAGATGGAGGAGCTGTCTGATTTGTTCTGCCTCTGTTCTGTGTTTGCTATTTTCGGTTCCGCAGCGGCATGTCCTGTGGCGTGTCCTTGGGCAAAGTTAGGGGCTTACATAATAGTCGGCGACGATGGTGGGCGGCGCTCACAGGGCGTTATTATTATTATTGCGATGTTTTTCAGCTGAAAGTTTAAGCCTCCGCTGAACACACAAACACACACGCACTTAACATTCCAGTCTAATGAACCTGAAGAGGAGCAGCAGGACTACGTCGTCTATAGCTACTGCTCTTCAGGGCTCTTTAGTTGGGGACTTTTCCGAAAAGTTTGGCGGTTTTCAGTTTGAGGGCTTTTGTTTTGTTTGCGAATGGCTTTTGCGGATTGCCTTTATGCGTTATCAAAGCCTAAGCCATTACCATTGTTTTCGTTTAAAGTTCAAAATTGGTTTCTTTTGGATATATAAAATTCTTTAAGAACTGAGCTTTTTATTTCAGACATTATTTCTTCATATACCTAGTTAATACTTAAGTTTTCAATAAACTGATTAAAGAAATGTTTTGCTTATGATACAAGAAATTAATATCTACTCTAATAAAGCTTTAAATACTGATTAGTAATAAATTTTGAAATTATACATTTAACTCGCAGTAACCACTTATTATTGGAAGGCACAACAAGTAATTTTAATTATTTATCAGCCAAGAAATTGAATTTCTACCATAAAACCAAATGTTCTCATTATTAACACAGCTTCCTACCCAATTATATGCCACAAAAGCTAATCTAATCGGAATTATTTTGCCATTTTCAGCTCTGAAAATCATTAGGAAAGTTTTTGTGTACACTTAGAGAAGAAATAAAATGTTACTGAATTTATTTAAATCATAAATATCTATTATGAATAGAGTTTATAACTAAATTTAATATATAAACCCTTTCCAAACCAATTTTACAAAAATAATCTGTGAAAGAATTATGCAGATGTTTTCTTTTTAAAAATAATTACTAATATTAAATAATTCTATAATGTATCTTTCTCTTTTATATATGTAGCTGTTCTTGTTATTAACTATTATTTATTTACGTTTGCCTCAAATATTGGTTCATTCTCTTAAGATTTATGATTTATTTTTATGAAACTGGTTCCAAGTATTATTATAACTAATTTTCCTCCCTGTAGTTTTAGTGTAAAAAAAAATCATCTCTTTACCATTCATAAAATCGTCGTTAGGGGCATCCAATCAAGGCAGACAACGGCGACGACGCAGTTTCGCAAAATGAACCCCCTGCGAATTGTCCTCAGGATTCAATTACGTGCACTTAGCTGCAGTCGTTCAAGTACAAGGATAATGTGTACACTATATATACATTGTCTCGTGATAGACAAAAGGATAAGAGCGAGAGCTGCACCCACGCCATCAGCTGCCAACTTTGGATCGATATTATGGAAATGCCACACGATATTGAAATGTTTGCACTGAAAGTGCTTGCTCCGTTGCCCTTTGCAATTATCAAGGAATTACAAACGTGTCGTTAGCCTTGCTCACACAGAGGAAACCCAGCCAAGTGAGCCTTGTTATGCCAACCAGGGAAAAAATCAATTTCCATTGCGGAAAACTCGCTTTTCCTGGCCGCCACTGCCGTCGCTTGCGGTTGCCTTCATTGTCCAGCTGCCTCAATTATTCATTTCAATTAACTATACAAGACTGGACACAAAATGCAAAGGAAATTGCCAAACGATATCGTTCGAATTTGAGCATGTCCTTAATTGACGGCCTTTATAAGGTCGGCTGAGGGCCCCTGGAGGTATGCAACGGTTTTCGCAAAAGGCTAAAGGAACTTGGATATTTTTATTTCTCGTTTTTGGTAGAAAATATAATTTCTAGGACTTCTTAACTAAGTTCATAATAATATATTTAATAAAAAAAATTATAATTTCTAAGGAATCTTTAAATTTAAGTTATTTAAATCTTAAAACTTAACCATAACTATGCATGTTTCTTATAAACAGCTGTCTTTAAGTTTTTCGTTCTCTGTGGCATAAGTCTGAGTTTTTATTCATATTTTTAA
>JAEIIL010026201.1:14339-30451 GCA_018905715.1 Drosophila lini | reverse complement strand
ATATTTAATTATTGCTATTACTCTTTTCTCACATAATTGCATTACAAGTCCAAGTGTATTAATTAGTAAGTAATCTCTCAAAAACCCACACAACTTCATTGCCCTCTTCAAATCTTGTCATTATTTATCAATTAAATATACGAAATGTGTTGCAATGAAGTTTTATTTATGCAATCCATTAAGAGCTGCCGTAAAAATATGCATTTGTAAAATTACACGCCCTGTCTTGTAATTTGCAAACACCACAGCGGGGGCTTCAACCCAAATTGAAGGTGATGGAAATATTTCCAATTTGATTATTATTACCATTGTGCAGCCCCGACGACAATGTCGATGAGTCGCCTTGGCTTTTGAATGACTGACTGACGGCATGACTGACTGACTGACGGACGGACGGACCGAAAGACAGACAGACAGACGGTCTGAGGGACTAAAGGACTGGCTGGAGTTGGCCTGACAACATGCCTATTGCCTCGACGACACTTGGCGATGACACTTCCGTGCAATTGTATGCCGCTTCTGGGTTCCGGATCCGGGCTCCGTTCCGGAGATGGGGGGGACGTTTATTGGGTGTATGCCATGTCGTTTATTGGCCCGTGTGCGTGTTGCCAGTCCATATATGAATATTTGTGGCAATTCTTATGAATTTTCAGCCACATTTGTACGGGCTACGGGTCTGGGATACGGGAACGGGAACGGGTCCGGGTCCGGGTGAAAAGTACGGCATGTCAGGCGGCACGACATGCCCGTACAGGATGCGACAATGAGTACGGGTGTGAGTACCGGGGACACGGGACTGAATGCGAACGTGAGTGGAGCGGAGCGGAGTCATTGTGTGAGCCGTTATTATGGCCATTTTGGCGCGCGATGATGCGCTCGCTTATTTGGTTATTTGGCCAAATCAAGCAATTTATTCGCAATTGTCGTCGACGCTGCAATTGTGTGGAAATCGATATGCGTTGTTATTTTAACCGATCATTTCCTTTGCCACAGCCATTACACAATGAAAGTCGAGCTCTAGCCCTGCACTCGCAGAAAATGAATTCCAGAAATCCCAGAATAATTTTATTTTAAGAAAATGTGAGGAGAGGGTTACACTTAAACACAAATATGTTATGAATATCAAAATGAGATTACAATAAAT
Organism: Drosophila lini; assembly: GCA_018905715.1. Classification (NCBI taxonomy): domain Eukaryota; kingdom Metazoa; phylum Arthropoda; class Insecta; order Diptera; family Drosophilidae; genus Drosophila; species Drosophila lini. Next base: position 29,307 of record JAEIIL010026201.1, on the reverse strand, counting down.
TTTACATATAAATCGTGACCATTTAATAATTGTTAATAATTTAAATACATATATTAATTTCTATTAACTCAGCTAATTTTTTTAGGCAACTCAATTTAACTACAGAAAACTAATAGAAAAGTATGGCAACTAAAAATTTAAGATATCTTGAATTTTTATACATTTTCAAGGTTTTTTCTTTTCACATAATAATTCATTAATATATTTTAAGTAATTTTGTTTAAGAACAAGTCATTGTAAGAAACTAAAAGAATATAAATTGATGTTTATTAACCTTTTTTTACAACAAAATTTAACGACATGGAAAACTTATATTTGCATTAAAGTTTATTGCAATTCTCTTCAATAAATGTACATGTATTTCTTCGAAATTTTATTATTTATTATTGATATTATTTTGATAATAAATTCAATATTGAATCGATATTTATTGCCAGTGTATTGCTGTTGCTATAGCTGCTGCTGTCGCCGGAGAAATTTGATTTATGCATATTTCCATATGATTTATTTCATTAGCATCATTTTCCTTTAGGTTTCCACCCTAGCCTCCTCCTCCTGCTCCCCCTTTTTTTCCCCAACGGATGCTACCTTTAACTTTTCCATTTACCTTTTTTTTTCGAGTCCTCCCGCCATCCCCGTCCTCGGCAAGCATTTTATTTTTTAATATTTATTTAAACATTTGTTGCAGCTTCCGTTTTCATTTCTCGTCCGTTACGTTTGAGTGATTCAAACTTGACGTTTGCCTTTGTATAAATTTTTTCTGCCTCATTTGATGCAGAGAATGAAAAGTTTCCCTGCACCCGTCCCAGAACGGGACGGAAAAGTATGTACATATATATTTCCACAAAACTTTTGTTAAGAAAATATGAATTCCAAATGAAAATATGCTAGAAATGAATTGAAACTGTAACGGTTGGAGCGACCAAAACGAGCGCGTGCACGAACGAGCATCAGAGAAAGGAAAAAAGCTGGCGAAAAATGGGTGGATGAATGCCAATCTCTTGCTGAGGATGGAGATGGAGACGGAGGCAGAGCCGCCCTCCTTGGCCCGCCGATCTGCACAAAGTTGCAAATAAAACAGCGCATAAGAAACAATATACAATAAAAAGCAAAGAGGAGCCGCTCTAGAGCTAGGACCCTGCTCCCACTCCTTCTGCTGTCGGAGCCTGGGCACTGCCAGATGGAAATGAAAGGCAAACACGATTCAGTTAACGAGTGACGAACGCTATTGCTAACTGGGGACTGCTTATGTTCGCATGTAGTAGGTCTGTGCACTGAAAAAATCAGATTTATATAAAGTTAAAGAAGAACTATACTCACCTTGACCAGTTCTACTTGAATTCGAGTCTTAAAAAAAAATCTTAAAAATATTTACAATCATTAATTAACTATAAAACCCCATTATAAATACTAAATTTTTCTTCAAGTACACGTGCGTATATAGAATCGTCAGTTGAAAGTGCTGCTGTTACTGGTTCCTGGTCGACAGCAGATAGAGCTGGACTTGGACGTGGACGTGGCCTGGCATTGGCATTGGAAATGAAAATCGGGCTGGCAAATGGAGGGGAAATTGAAGGAAGAAAAGGCAGGGGGAGAGGGAAAGACAGGGCAGCGAGGGAAAATCGCGAAGCTGGGCTGAATGATTGCCTTGCCTGCCGTACTGACTGACTAACCAATGAACGGTTCAAAATGAATGACTGAATGAATGAATAAATGAACGGATGAGCGCACCTCTTCAGTTGGCTGCATTCGCAAACTCGTTCAGACTCTGCCGGCTGTATCTATTGAACTTGGCCAGAAAGCAGAAAGCACCGCCAACGACCACCTCCTCCTTTCCTACACATCTTGGCACTTTCCCACACCCACTTTTGGCCGCAAAATACAATGGAAGTTAGTTCCTCCAAGTCGGCTACTTTATTGAGCGTAAGTTTTCGGCCAGGCCATATTATTTGATGTGGTTGGTTATGAAGTCAAGCTCACCGATGCCCCGGCACAAGTATATTACGTATACTCGTATATTTCTACTTCAACGGCCGATAAAATTAACTATTTCGCCAACGTGCACGTAATGGGCGCATCATTTGCCCGTGGCTGTCTGCACATTGCCCTCGTCCAAGTCTCGTCCTCGATTCTCTGTGGCCCATTTCCTGGTTGAAGTGCTTTAAATTGCCATAAAAATGCGCTATCGACTGGCATCTTTTGCCGGCTGTTGTTATTACTGACTGTTGTTCGTTTGCCTGCCTGCCTGACTGCCAACATTTCTACACTCAATTTGTACAAATTTAATTGTCTGCTCTGCCCTCGTCTTGCTTCTATTTATTTATTTGTCCTGGCTCCTTCTCCAGTATTTTATTTTTTTTTGTATTTTTTGTTGTGTCTTTTTGTTGCTTGTTCATTTTTTCGGTTAAACGCCTGCCAATGCCAGAATGTCCAGTGTCCGGTCACGGGGAGAACCTTTTATGGCGTTTTATTTATTTACGATGCGCCCTTTAAATCAATGAAGCATACGCCTAGCCTTGTCGCTTAAATTTACGCACAACTTTGCGAGGATGCTACCACATCCTGGCAGCCTGACGAAAACGGAGGCTTGTTGGGCTTTGTGGGCTACTTTTAGTTGGTTCAATGCAGAGAGGTTCCTTTTATGTAGGAAGGTAGGTAAGTATATCCATTAATAGGTAATATTTTTATTGCTAAGTTATGTTTTCTACACTTTTAAGTTATATTAAATATTTGTCAATAAAGTTTCTATATTATTGTTAATATTTGAAACAATTAGACACCCCAAAGAAGTATATTTTTCTTATTTATAAAAAATAATTCATAATAGAAATGTCCATCCATTTTACACGTCATCTGGCAGTCGAACCCTGAGAATTTGATTTCCCTTTTCATTCTATGCGCGCTAACAGCAATCAGCTAGTAAATCGAATTTCTTGCCTAAAACAACAACAACAGAGGGAAACGGGGACAGCAACTTCTGGCCGAGTGGCCAGTTGAAAAAAAAAAAAAAGAGCGGCAAATAAATACAAATACAAATACAAGAGCACGGCGCGCCGGATGGAGGGACAAACTAAACACTGCGTTTGTTTTAGCAGCTTCCGTTTCCTGTTAGCAGCCAGAGGGAACTGTAGACCAGCAGCAGGAGCAGCAGTGAAGCAGCAGTGGAGCAGCAATGGAGCAGCAGTGGAGCATCAGCGACGCAGTCATCCATCCATCCATCCATCCATCCATCTATTGGGTCAACTAACCAAAAGACTAGCCCATACGCACGGCCATCCATCTATATCGTCTCCGTCTGTCCGCCCATCGAACCATTCATCCATCCTATCCACATCGACATCCACATTCCCATCGAAACGTCCACATCCACATCCATCCGATGAAGCAAACCGTCCAGTTACCGCTCCTTTGACAAGCGGCAAAGCTTCCTGTTTCCCCTGTTTTCCTGCTTTCCTGCTTTCCTGTTGCTGTCTCTGGACAGGACAGGGCTAAACGCATTTGTTCCAAGCTTGTTTAGTTTAACTTTAATTGAATTTTGTGAATTTTGCTTTTCTTGCCTTTTGCCAATTCAGTTTCTATACGCTTTTTGTACAATCCCTACTCATTGGGCACAAGGGCATATTGACTTCGTGGTTGCCAAAGGTAAGTAAGCCAAAGTTTCTCAATCGGGACGACCGAGGACAAAGTCATTCATCAACACTGAAATTTAGTTGCTTAGCTTTCATTTAATTGAGATATATTTAAAATGTTTTGGTCTACTTTTTTAAACCTTTAGTGTGTTGAAAATAAGTTTAATTTGTTTTTAGATTTGAATGACTTTTTTCTGGCTTTCAGCCATGGGTAGGCATTGTTCAAATACCAAACCACTTTTTGGCTATAATTTGAAACCCAAAAATGGTAAAATAATTTGTTGTAGCATCGTGCTACATCGTGAATCGATACCATTGGGTATCGTCTGTGCCAAACTTCCGATTAAATTGTGCTTACTTATTTTGTTCTAGTTGAGTTTTCCTTACAGCCTTTTTATTTGTTGGCCCGCTGGCCAGCTGGTGCCACCTTTATATGGGCTGAATTTATTATGGACGAGAACAAAAAGAGCCCGTTGCCCGGAGGCCCTGGAGCCTTTACTCCAACAATCGAATATATATATCCCCGCAGTCCTCTGCGGACCAGCGCCCAGAAAACCGGCTGGCCAAGACTCAGCCACCATATGGCCAATGGCACGAGTTTGGCTCATAAAAAGGCTTACATAAGTCGGCAGTGGACTCGAACTCGGACTTACCTTTTTGCCAGGCAACTGTAAAATTGTCTTGTTGCGCCACGGCAACGGGCAACGGGCAACGGCCAACCCTTTTTTAACCAAGTGGAGCGGGAAAAGTCCGAAATGTGAATTCAATTTGTATGCCCGGACCCGAAGTTTTGAATAATTTGTATGATTTAATTTTTGCGCTTTGTTCGAAACGAGCCAATAAAACGTTTCCATTTTATATATATATATTTTTTTTCTTTCAAACGAAAGCGACGTGCTTATGCGGTCAATCGAGCGCCGCCTTTTCAATTCTGGCCTGGTGGCGTATACGCAATATCCCTCGATACATAAACCAAAATCAAAGCGGACAGCTATGGCCTATATCTCGCCCCGACGACAGCTTAAGCCAATCGACGCTTTTGTGATTGCCAAAGTCAAATATGGCATTATATGTGTTAGCCACTACACTGCCCACCAAAAGCCTGCCCCGGCACAAGTGATTTAATTTCAACAATAGAAATACATAAAATATTCGCCTTCCCTTTGCTTTGTTAAGTCAAGGATTTTCCAAAGATTGAGCAAATAACTTAAATTAATAAACAATAAGTGCGAGATGAGCTTTAAATGAATTTAATGGCTAAGCTGACTCCTAAGCCATTTTGTATGTTTCGGGTCTTAAAGCTTTCATAAATAATTGCAACGAATTTTTATACGGCCAACAATGGAAGCCTGAAAAATGCGCAAATAACCAAAATTGAATTTCCTGCGGTTGAAAAGATAAATTGTTAAATAACATACAAAGAAACTAAAAACTTGATATGCAAATAGAAGTGCAGGAAACACAGAAAAGCCTCAAAAAGGTGAATGCTCTTTCTGGATATATCTTAAATAATTTAAGATTTTTATTTACAATTTTATGGTTATTTTATACCAATTATATTTAAAATAAAATACCATTACCCGCTTTCACTGTAAAAATAAAACCTTAATGCCTCGTATTTTAAAAATTCACCTTAACTAAACCATTGAAAATCACGCTCGAAGGCCAATTGCATGGCCAACTGATTTGGGCATTGTTGTGGTGCCCATTTCGTTGAATAATATTATTTATATTTGCGTTGGCCAACTTTTTGGCATCAGTGTTAATCTGGCCGGCGATTATAGGCCATATCTATTATGCTCTTTGTTGCGCTGCATAAATTATGCGCAAAGCTCCGCTCTGTCCACAAAAACCAATGCGGTTAACCCCCGGACCGTCCATGCTCGCCATTGGAGTTTTATCTAAGCCCAAATAAATTTAATCAACCGCAATCGGAAGTGTTAGAATAATGACACAATAAACAATAGCAATTAAAATATCAAAAATAAATCATTGTGTAAATTTACAGCAATTGCTGCTGCTGTGAAAGCCGAGCGAGCAGAGCTGCATGCAAATGCACAGCGGCAGGAATTATTACTGGCTCATAGATACGTTTTCATTATTTGTTTGCTATCCTATTTTTTGCCATGGAAAGTCATAAAAAGCATGCAAATACAAACAAGCAAACAGGCTGATTGTTTGTCCGTTTGTCCGCCTGTTTGTCCACCCGTCCGAACGTCCATCCGTGTGTTTGTCCATGTGCTTTGCGGCCTCTGCGTGCAGCTAAACACACACCCAGGACCCGGGCGGAAAATCCCCTGACCCCAAGAAGGCCTAACAGCCTCCGTTCCTCCTCCCCCTCGGGGGCGATCGAAGCAGACGTAAATGCATGCATAAATTTGCACGCATAAAATCAAATCAAAATTCAACGACATGTGACAATTTTATGTCCACAAAATTATGTATTTGTTGAAAACACACACAAGCGACAACACAACAACAACCGAACACGGCAGAACAACAATAATGCAGAGCAATGAAAATAACCACAATGGCAGATACAACAACAACATCAATACAAGCGGCCATGTGAACAACATCGAGAACGGACTGAAGGACCCGAAGGACAGCGGCAGGGACATAAGGCAATAACAACAAACAGCTAAAATAGCAACATGAGCAGATTATAATGAACAACATATTCGCACGGCCGCACCCACTGTCACCGCCCCCCATTTTCGCTCACTTTCATAATCGCACACGCACTCAATTTGGGGTGAGGGGGGAAAGGGAAGGGAAGGGAGGGGCGGAAAAGCTGAGGGAAAAATCGGATAGTCGAGGGAGAAAGCAACAAAGCACCACGCAACAATTTACGTGTTTTGACACTAATACAAAAGCCATTACAATACATTTACACGCTAAAAAATATATGGTATTATGTGCTAGGTTAGTTTTCATCCTTTTAAACTTTACTGTTTTGTGCATTTAATTTATATTTTATTAATAATTATTATTCATCAATAGATTACATATTTTTAAATTTTTTATAATTTAATAATGTTTTATCAGGGATCATTCTAAAATAAAAAAAACTGAAGTCTCACAAGCTCAAATAAAAAATACATTTTTTGGTTGTTAATATAAAATAATGTTTGCTAAAATACTAATGAAATAAAATTAAAAAGATGGATAAGAAAAATAAAGCCACATATGTAAACTATTGCTCCACAAAGTGTTTTCAAATTCACCACCTACTAAACATTCTTAATATATTTATAATATTATATAATATTTTCTGTATAAATATATTTCTTTCTCTGCACTAATACACACGTGCGCACAAGCTCACACCCACGCGCCCGCACACACGTTTAGGATTCGGGGAAGGAAGGAAGGAAAATTGAGGGCGAAAAAAGCAAAGTTTCCACATTTCCCTAATGCGTCGAGTGGCTTTCACTCAATTTTAAGGTGGCCGAGCCCCGGACGAGTGTGGGTCACCTTTGAAGTCCGAGCGGTCGAATGTCTTGGAATTGCCGTAGGGGCATATTTAACTAGTTTTACAGGCGATTTCGCCAAACAAGAAGGACTGACGATAGGAAATGCCAGGACGCTTTGCTGGCCGTGTCGTGACTTTGGGAATGGACCGCACCTTGGCTTTAAGACAATTTTCGATGGTCGAGGCCGAGTCCTGGCTGCTTGCTTTTCTTATCTCGAAGGTTTTCCCCCTTGGGGAAAAAAAAAATGGGTCAGGGTAGGGTAGGGTGTGGGGTGGTGGGGATTTTAATGATGAATTGCTCGGCCGACGGTGCGTATACGTTACAGTTGACATTGACATATTTTGCATTAGCATAAAAGTATGCAACATATTTTCCCACTCCCATTTTCATATTTCTTTTTTTTCTGTATGTCATGTCCTTGGCCAATGTCCTGCTGCTGCTGCTCGAGGGAAATGACCAAAGTCCTGCTGGGGTGAGAATGAATCCCAGTTATGATGAAATATGTGAGGAATTTTAACACAATGATGGGCAGAGATTGTTCCCTGGCATTTGCCGCTCGCTTTGCCTAAGAGTTCTCAATGCCAAAATAGCCATTCACGTTAAGTACTCTCTCTCTCTCTCTCTCTCTCTCTCTCTCACCCCCTTTAGGTTGGCTTTAATCCCTGACAGGATCGATGCTTTGGCTCAATGAGACCCTAGACAACATTCGGTACTTGCAGTTTGAAAAGCCTGAGAAGCATTTTCACTGCTCATTTCACCGTTAGGTAGCCAAAAATTCCGATGTGAAAATGCGCACATTTTCGGCAATTATACGAAACGCAAAGTTTTGCAAAGGCAAATATTTACCGCAAAATTTCGTAGATTCCGGCAAACAAAATCTAAGGCCAAGCCAAGTTTACGTTAAGTACTCTCCAGAAGTCATATTTGCACCCGAAGCGAGTGTGCGTATGTGTGTGTACAATTATGCTGGGAAAATGGTGCAAAATTTTAAATCAAATTTGCTGTGCAGAGCAAATAATTCATGCATATTACAATTTAAATTAGGCGTTGCTCTAAGACCAAAGTCAAATACAGATGCGGGCGAATTAGGAAAAGTGGCGGGGGTTGAGTGGGTTCAAGATTTGCTGATTTGGCATTTACATTGTCCTCCCCTGTCTGTCGGTTCATTTATTGACAGATTGAAGGATTATGGAATGCCTTTGATAATTTGCTGCGGCTGCACTGAACTTTAAGCTCATCTAGGACGAGCATTTGGGCTAAGCCAGCAGCAACAACAGCAGCAGCAGCAGCAGCAACAGCAACTGCAGCAGCAATGAGCAGCCTCACACAATGCAAATATATTTGCAGTTTATTTTGCGGATTTCCGGTTGCAGACAAATCAAAATTTCTGCTCAAATACACAAAATGTCAGTTGGCAAATGAATGGAAATGAAACCACAGTCAGCAATGTCCTGTTCTGTCCTGTCCTGTCCTGCCCTGTCCTCTCATTCCGCATGTGACAATGTGACAATGAGCGATGAACTGAAGCCACAAAAGACAACACAGCATGTGAAATTAGTTTCATCTGCCACCGACCGCCCTCATCCGGCCACGCCCCCTCTTGCCCTCTGCCCCCATCCAGCAGAGAATGTAGCAAATTATTGGTTTCCATTTCGATTAGTCCCCCGTAAAGCCCCCGTTTGCACTTTGCAACTTTTATTTAAAACAACATCGGACACAAATATTACTGTCAACTGCTGCTGTTCACAATATTTTCCACTGGCTCAATTAAAGTGTCAGACAACAAAACCAAAATAAAAAAAAATAAAAAATCAAAAAACAAAATAAAACAAGAAAAACGAAAATGGATGCCCACGCACAAACACACACACAAGTCAGATTTGAAAAACCGAAACCAAACCCAAAATTAGGAGAAAACAAAAAGTAAATTGTCAAAACTTTTGCAGCTTGCTGTTAGCCATTTGCTGTTTTTATTACTTTGCTTTTAACTTGAAACAAGATTTTTGAAGTTCGTCTCCGAATCTGTTCGGTGTTCACTGTTCGTTCGGTGTTCAGTTTGCGGTGAGGGGTCTCGGGATGGTGGGTAAGTGGCAATGGTTGGTGGCAGTGCGTTTTGGCCAAAACACAGTTCGCTCATCAGCTTTCGGACATGACAACAGCAAAAATACATTTTTCCGGGACCTGATGAGTCCGAGTTTGAATTCGAGGCGGAGACCGAGGCCGAGACAGTGTCCGAGAATAAGTATCAAGTGGAAAGCCATGCAACTGCCCTGGTGATGCCACAATTTGAAATATTAATGTGCGAATCGGCACGGACAGGATGTCGGCCAAGCCAGCAAAGTTTTTCATCCTTAAATGTGCATTAAACAGAACATGGCCCAGAGCCGAAACCGAATGTTTATTGACCCGCTCATCTCCCAATAGACCAAATCCAAGCGACAAACGAGCGATGGGGAAGCACACAGCGAGAAATATTTAATAATTATCTAATTTTGTTTGTTGTAAAAGTTGTTAAATTAAAAATGTTACATTGACGAATCAGAGTTTAACTTAATCACCTTTTTAGGCTTAAAGTTAACTTAATCCGTTTCACTTTACGTTCTAAAAGTCCTAAGGATAATAACTATTTAGAACTATAATATACATTTAAGAATGAATAACTAAGTTTTAGAAACGAAAATTCGGATGAAGATATATTTAAACAATGATACAAAGGACGATTATCGACGATTTATAATGTTATAGTATTTCTGACAATACTCTACAATTTTACCATTAACATTCTACTGTCATAAATGTCATTTTAAAAATATAAAAAACACAAAAAATAAATCAATACAGATATTATTATATTATTATGAAATTAAATACTTGAAAATCATTATAATCAACTCCTTTTTATACTGGTAAGTTCATGCTATTATTACCCCAAGAAAATATTTAAGGAATCTGTTTTCTGACAGTGTACAAGACAGGAAGACAGGGTCTGCTGTCAAGTTTATTAGCTACGCTTGGCAAGCAGCTACCGAAATGGCAATGCGATACAGCATTGATGATTGGCTGCTTTGATAAGCGGGCTAGCATTAAGCTGACAAAAAGTGTAACGAACGAAAATGCGAGAAAATGGGAGAAAATTCTTTCCCCCCATTGAGTAGAAGAAGAATCCCCAATGGCAAATGGAGGGCGGAGAGCAGGAGGGCAGCGCAAATCCTTTAACACGAAATTAAGACACATAATCCTTGACAAGCAGTAATGGCAATCTAATATGCCAACGCGTGCATTTTCGACTGGTCTAAGCCCGCTGCTGATTGACAAGGCCGGAGGGAAAGTGGCTAAATGTCGAAGGACGACCGACTGGCCCGCAGTAATAGTGAAAAGCGCACAAGGACAGAGACAGAAATTATGGCATCCTGACCAAAGATGGTAAACTGAGCAGAGGCCCTAAGCCTTTCGGCATTTCGTTTGGCTTTAAAGCAAAACTGAAGAATGAAGAATGACTTTCTGCTAGAATTATCAAATGGAATTAAATGCAAATCCTTAAATCCATCACAGTCCCCCCGCCCCCATCCAAATCAAGAGGGATTTCCGCTCGGCCATATCTATCACTTTAATTAGAGCCGGAAACAATGGCGGCCGCACAGCAGATGGAAAAGCACACTGGCCAACAAATGCTACATTTTGTTTGTGGCTTGAACCTAAGGTAAGCTTTTCCCTTTGGAATAAAATTTCAAATATTGTTAAACATTTTTTTTTTAATTTTTAATTTGTTTCTTGAGTAAAGTCTAACAGCATCTGAGATAATTTTATTTTTATTTTATTTGATTTAATGATTATATTTCTTGATATAAAATATAGAAATACCTAATTGAGTTGCAACTTTAATGTGTTTATATTTAAATTCAAAACAATTCGTTTCGGTTAACTAGTGTAATTTAATAGGAAACCCGCTATAACCTGGCCAGAGGTCGCTGAAAAGGTTAGGCGAATTGAAATAGAAAATTTTAATTACATTTTGTGCAGTACTAGCAGTGCAGGCTCGTTCTGTTTGTTTGCAATGAATTAAATTTCATTTCCCTGGCTGCCGTTTCTATTGCTGTTCCTCTTGTTTCTATTGGTTTGGTTAGGATGGGTTTGGGCCATGGGCTTGGTAGCGGTAGCTGTAGCCTTTGCATGCGCAGCGACGCCATTAAACAGCCGTTTCCGGTTTACGCGCTTTGAGTTTCCGCTTGGAGTGGCAACAACAACGGCCCAGGAGTTGCCAGAGCCTGATTGTTGTTGTTGGCCAAGAGCTGCAGCAGCTGTTGCCTTGGTTATTGTGCTCGCCTTTGTTGGCATCGCGCTGTTATTATTTTGACTCGCACACACACACACGGATGGGAATGCGAGTGCGGATGCGAATGCGGATGCGAATCCTTGGCTGTCGTCAGCCCCGCCTTGCACCATCTTTAATATAAGATTCAATTCCGTACAAAAGGCGCGGGTGCCAGGAGCTAACAGCTAAATTTCGCTTTCGTGTTCTCTACACTCTCTCGAGGCGTGGAAAATCACGAATACGCACTGTAGCGCATTCAAGAACGAATATAATAGCACCGAGAAAAAAAAAACATTGTATATGATAAAGTTTTCAGATTATCTTTTAGTAAAAAGCTTTGAATGAGCTTCAGTTTAGATGATAATCCCGAATCGATTGTGTATTTATATTTCTTAAAATTTCTAGTTTCCTCAAGTTGACACTGTGATTTAGATTTCAGTGTACTGACAGGCGAAAGCAATAAGCAAGCAACATTTCTATTGCATGGCCAGGGCCAAAGACGCCAGCCGCAAAACATACTCATACTCTGAGCATTTCTCTATATTTTTAATTAAACGCAAAAAGCCCTTTTGGCAACACGCAAAGCGCAGCTGCTGGTGCAGAAACCGGCGCCCAAGCTTTCTCCAGCAGCAGCAGCAGCAGCAGCAGCAACAGCAGCCATGGAAATTGTGGGTGGATGGGTGTTGGCTGTGAGGAAAATGGTGAAAATGTACTCGAGCGAGTGCAGAGCAATCCCGACGACAACTTCAAGGTTAAGTCGTCAGCTTTGTTCGCCGCGGTAAGCCGAGCAGAGGAACTGGATTTTCCACATCGAGGTTAGTGACTTTCAAGCAATCTAAGTGGATCTGCAAGGCTAAAGCCGTTAAGTGTATTAAAATGTTGTTTTAATTTAGCTTTGAAACTATTTCAGACCCGGCCAAAGATGTGACATCTTGAAAATTGAATTGCTAATGAAGTGGCATACAAGTAGTGCTCATTAGTTCGAGGCAGCGTGCAAAAAGGTATTGAATGGGTATGGGGAAAATATACATACATGTAAAAGCACTTGTCATTTTCCCTTTGAAAAACTTATTCCAATTATGTTTAAATTTCAAAGAAGTTGTTGAACAGATTGTATAGAGTTTAATGAAATCTTTGACATTTAATTTAAAGTTAAATAAAGTGTAGATTGTTATTGTTTACATAAAAACATACAAAAGAAATATCCCAAAAGCAAACGACTTGCAACAGTTGAATGTAAATTAACTTGCATTATAATTTCCTGCCTTATTACTCAACATTTTTGTGGCATTCATGAAATTCTCATGAAAAGCAGATTCAATTTGCAGCCAAAATCGTGTTCGGGGTCTATCTGTCGCTTTTATTGTTTCACCTTATTGTGCAAATCGTAATGCCAACCTCACGGAGTTGGCCAATACTCTGACAGTTGTGTTGGTATTGGTATTGGTATTGGCCTTCCGCTGTGCTGACATTGAGCAGGTTATGGGTTTGGGAGCAGAGGAGAGCCCTATGAAAGGCCAATTAATATTTCATAAAGGCGCACGTAGCCAAGACAATACATACACCCAAACACACACACACACGGCCAGAGAAATGGAGGGAGCATACAAAAATCCCTCAATCACTGCCAATTAATGTCAGACACAGGCACTCATATTTGGCATTCAGCCAGCCAGGCAGCCAGCCAGCCAACCATCGAGGCAGCCATCGAGGCAGCTCGCAACGTCGTACATAAAAACAATAAATGATTTATACATAAAAACAAAGAGCAATGCGCGCAAAAGCCACAAAAATAAAAATCACACACACAAGCACACACACACAGACACAGACAAGCACAACCAGAGACAATGGAAAAGACAGACACAGGGATGGGACCGGGGGGAGGGTCGGAAACAGACCACAGCAGGAGATGCGAAACGTGAATTTTGTGAATTTTACTGACATATTTCTACTACAATTGTATATTTTATTATTTGCCTGAAATCAAAGCAAAACCGAATAGAAAAGGACCAAGTGGAAGGAGCAAAATTACACAGACTTATACATGGCATAAGGATGCATACATCATAAAAAATAAGTGTATGTTATTTAAGGAAAAGAATTTTATTATAATCCTTATAATAATTACATTTCCTATTATTAAATAATTTTGCTTTAAAAGGAACTCCTTAATTGTGTGAATTATTTATTTCCAAAAACATTTATTCTTAGAATTAATCAATCTTCTTACGATGTAACCAATCTCTACATCTTCTCACATTTCATCCACTTTCTTAGGTTTCTTTCAGTGCACAGATTTGCCTTAATACTCAATGGAGCGTGGAGACTGTCCGCAGGCCTTTGCCACAGATAAAGCCATTCACAATGAACAAATGAAGTCGCCGCTATGTGCAACATACATTTCGGGTCAGCTAATTGGAGCCTTAAATAACCCAGTCCTAGGTTTGTACGTGAGTTATCTTTAAAAGGTCCAACGAGAGCCCCCCAACCTATATATGTAATTGCTAGTTTTATCAATGGTTTTTGTTATCGCAGAGTCAGAGCCAAATTAATTTGCATATCTATTATTTTCATAAATAACAGCGGACAGCGGAAGTGAGTCCTGCACGAATCACTGCAGAAAAAAGAAAACATAGCCGCCGACCAAAAAATAAACAATTTAAGTCAATTTAAATTTCTGATGATTTGCAACTGTCAGACTGGGGCCCGGGGAAATTTTTGGGCTGCGAGGCATAAAAAAGAATCAACTAACTCACCACACTATCAGTCACACTTAGTGCACGTTGCACAGTTTCCATTTTGATGAGCACACACACGGACACCACCCGCTGGCGAACGGAACGAAACAAAAAGCAACAACTTTAGCAATACACTGGAAATAATTAATAACAAAAGGTTGGGCTCCAGACATTTTAAAAGATCTTTCTAGAGTTCTTTTTGAAAATTGTACAATAGCTCTGAAAAAATTCCAATAATCACATGATAAGTAGAACTTTGAAGGACTTGAGAAAGAATTTAAACAAATTTTACTACCAAAATCCCTTTAATAATAATTTCCTAATAACTTTAAGCAGAAATCTCCCCTTTTTTGTTATAAATTCCATATAGAAATTTAGCTGTGAAGAACACAAAGTTAAATCAAATAAATGTTAGTTTAATTTTCAACTGTAGTCCTTTTTTGTGCAGCAACGCAATGCAAGGGACCACGGGCTAGGGAAATTTAACTGGCAAAAAATATATATATACATACGTTGGAATATATGTATGTAGCTGAACTATAGTTTATTCCCAGTCGGAAAAAAAGGCGGCAAAGCCAGGGGGCTTTTCAAGTACCTCAATGGATGGAAGAGCAGGCGGAGGAGGCGGTAAAGAGTGGTCAGGGGGTGGAATACTGGCTAGTTGGTGGTTTGTCCAAAGCACAAAACCCCGAAAAAGAAAACAAAAGCAAACAAAAACAAAACGCGCGAGTGCAAACATTTGCACGCACGCACAAATCAAAACATCAACAAAACAAAAATCGCTGGCGAAAACCAGCGGCACGTAACACC
>JAEIIL010026201.1:0-14298 GCA_018905715.1 Drosophila lini | reverse complement strand
CAGCAAGCCAGCCAGCTCTTGGTTTTCCATGAAAAGTCTCGGCAACAGTATACGTATTTGACATTTTAAACGGGCCAGTCGCCACTTGTCAATCTTTGTAAAAGTTCGCATTTCACATATTTTCTCGACCCCCTTCACTTTTTTTCCAGCTTTTTTCCTTTATGTGTGTGTGTGTGTGTGTGTGTGTGTGTGATTGTTGTTTTTGCAATTTCTGGCAATTTTTTAGCGAGCATTTTTGCGCTATTTTTTCACGTATTCTCTGGTGCTTTTTCTTGCGTTCTTTTGTCAACCAACGTAGCATTTCTGCTGGCAAATGGCTTTCCAAACGCCGCTGCCGCTGCCGCAGTTCGCTCGCAAAGTCAGCCTAAAAGTATGCAAATAAAATACGCGCTCTTATCTGTTTGGCATTGGCTTTTGTGTGTGCCCGAGTGCGTATATGTGTGTGTGTGTGTGTGTTGCCTGGGCCAACATGTCCTGGCATGGCCATGCTGCTGGTGTGTTGGCGTTGCTCGCAGCCAGCTGATGCCATGTGGCAAAAAGCGTAGCCAAAACAATGTTTTAAAATGCATTTGGGCATACTTTGCACGCCGGCACATTGGCAATTGCATTCACATACCATAAGCTTTCTGCCAGCGAAAAAGTCCCGTCCCCCTTTTGGCCAGCCATAGGGAGCCGGGTCCTGTGACTGTGCCGAGGTATTGACATTGGTATTGGTATTGGCCAGGCCAGGCCCAGACAAGCTCGTGCGACTCCAATCAACAAAATTGAAGCCATTGGTTATTGTTGGTGCTGTTGCCGCTTGTGACATGCGGCTCATATGTCGCGAGAAACGTTTCGACGGCCAAAAAGTTTAAAACCAAAAGAGAAGAGAAAAAAACAACAACAAAGTAGTTACTTTTGTTTAGTTGGCGAACGTTAAAGTTAAGCCAAAATGCAACATTGTGAGGATGGCACTTGGGCACTCAGGAAGTTAAAGGGTATGCCGAGTCAATGAAGATCTCTATGGGAGGCATTACATTGTATACTGATACATATATTGTGTATACATATATTGTATATCTTTACCAAAATTATCAATTTCTTAATATTTTCTTAAACTTTTTTTAAATCTTTGAGAGGCGAAAAATACAGTAAAAAGTAATACAACTTGTTTAAGTCATAAAGATAAGGTTCAAACACCCCTTAAATTGGGAAATAAAGTTTAATACTTTTCTTTAAATATTTGAAACTGTAGCTAAATCTAAAATATATATTTTAAGAAATATTTAAACATATTATTTCCAGCTCAAAGAGTTGGTAGAATTTCAGTATAAATTTATTTAAACGCATTTGCTGGTAACTTATCTTTCCTAAACAAAAATTTTTTGTTTAAAAGCTTCTTAAAAATAAAAACAAAAATAGTTCAACAAATTTAAAAGTATTACTTATCTCTAAAGTACATTGAGACACTAAAACCGACTTGGAATTGACATTTAACCTGCTCAATTACTTGCTGCTGCAAAATGCAAGAGTCACAGAAAGAAATAAGTGCCTGGCTGGATTGTACTTGATGCACTCTTTTAATTAATGAGAAACCTCACAGAAAACTTTCGAGAGCCATTGAGAAGGTAAAACAAAGTTTAATTTGCTTCTGTCTCTAATGTGACAATTCCTCTTATGTCCTATTAGCCAGGGAGATTCGCATCCAATTGAGCCCGACGACAACGTCATTTAAGGATCTTCACCACCACGGTATCTAGTTCGCCGAGGCTTTATTATTATATAAAGTTTCAAGTTCTTCGGCTTTGTCTTCTAACGCTGTCACTGGCATATATGTCTAAATAATAGAAAAGTTAGTGGCAAAGAAAAGGAAAGAGCTGAAAAGCTGCGCGTTGCACTGAGCTCATCTCCGAAATTTATATGGAAGGAGCTGCTGCAAAAATCAAGTATTCGCTCATATGTTAGCTTTATGGCGCCATTTTGTTAATTTATTTCACTTGCTTGACAGTTTGTTTTCAATTTTTTATACTCCTTTTGGTTTTTTTTTTCGCTCGGTTAGTTTGAGTTCTGGTTTGGCTGGGTTTTTGGCCGGGTTTTTGCTGATGTTTGGTGTGCTTTGCTTTTGTCTTTTGTCGCCGGACAGCGGGAGTAGTGGACTTTATAGAAGAGGAGAATTTTTTGGGGGGTTTTCGTGGGGAGGAAATAAATATTTTTTCGCATTCCTTTTAGTGGTGCATCTAGCATTTTTTTGCTGGTATTTCTCTGTGTGTGTGTGTGCGTGTGTTGGTGTCGCTGTGGTTTTGACATAAAGTGCGCTTATAAAAAACCGCCAAGTTAGAAGCGCGCCGGAATAAAATTTTTTGATGAATGCAACGCTCCGTTGCGGGCTGCCCAAAAATGGCGTAAAAATAGCTGATAAATTTGCGCTCTTTGCAAAACAAATGGTTAAATTTTTAAATTGAAATTGGGCCAAAAGGCGTTGCTGAAATTGGTATGGGAGCTAGGTATACACGAGAAGCTAAAAAATGTCCATAATAAATATCTCAATCAAAAAAGACAAGCGTACAAAAAGTAGCATCAACATCAGACCCAAGCGGATGCACTTGGCGTAAAAAGTATTAACTAAATAAAAATTTTGAAGAAATCAAATTAAGAAAAATAAACATTAGAATATATTCTGAACTTTGCAAGATTCCTTGAGGAATACATTTAAGATTTTTAGAAACAGAAAGTCCTTACATTCTCTTCCCAGCTGTTACCTTTTCTGTTTGAATAATTTAATTTTTGTTACTTATTTTATTCCCAAATTGATTGGCAAATGATATCAATTTTGTTCGGTGCATACAAATATGGTACAACAAAAAATAAATGAATATGAAGCGCTCTTGGTTGTTCGGTGTTTGCTGTTGCCGATTTTGCTTGCTGATAAAACAAAAGGCAACAAAAAGCTATGCACAGATTAAAAATCTAAACTAAAAGCAGCAGCAGCAGCAGTAGTATGTGTACGGAAAAAGGAAAAGTATAAGCTGTATCCATTTTCCACCATCAAAGATTTCGCTTCTATTTTGTTTTTTTTGTTTATTTTTTCGTTAGATGTTAGTATAAAACAAGCAACTAAATAAAAACCGCACACACACATACACACAGTTGGACCCACTGGGGAGTGGGTGGAGATGGTATTGGGGATGGATTGAGAGCAGGAGACACACGTACAAGTGCAGGTCCATTTATCTTCTGTCATTGTGCGAGTGTTTCCGTTTTTGTAATGAATGTCCAGCTGTGTGCATTGCCCTGCGGACAAGGAGCCGCCTCATGGATCCGAATCCGAATCCGAGTTGGAATCTGCTGGCCCTAGATCTGCTGCTGCTGCTGCTGCTGCTGCTGGAGCCAGCACCAAAGCAAACGAATCCGTCCCTGAATCCGAATACGAATCCCAATCCCAGTCTGAAACAGAAACCGAATCGGAATCTGAATCTGAAACCGGACCGGGGGCTGAATCGGTGCCACTACAATTGTAGCTAGACGTTCTCGCTGAAAGGCGTCTTTTATGTCGCTTGATAAGATAAGCCTTGCTTAAAATATACATTCGTCGCTATGTATTTATATATATAGTAGGTTAGATGGCGACAGATGCGAAGAGAGCAAGATACAGTGTACACTGAGCTGGCTGGAAAGAGTTATAAAAGAAATTCATCAGGTTTCAAAATCTTACTTTCATTTCCTTAGAAATAAATTTAGAAATACTACTAATACTTTCACTTTTAATGCTTTTATTACTAAATATAATAAATAAATCAAATAGAAAAACTTGAAATCCCGGTCCACCCTAATGCAAACTCTTTGTGAAAAAGGAGCAGGACATCAAGAAAGGCGCAAGTGTGCAACTTGTATGCGGCACATTCTTAATCCGGGTTTTTGTCATTACACTTTCCACTTTCTTTCCGTTCGTTCGCAGATTTGCGTTGTAAGCACTGCCCCGCCCCGCTGCCCTCCCCCTTGGACGACGCCTTTGAATTAGGCAGATTTTCCCCTTCCGTACTTCCGCACATCCTTGCTTTCCTTTTTTCAAACACCATTTCTTTCCTTCAGTTTTTTGTTTTCTTCTTTTTTTCGGCCAACTGAGGAGCAATTGGAAATAATGCAGTGGGGACAGGACAGATGAGCACAAAGACAAGGCAGTGGACAGTGGGAAATTGAGATGCAGGGTCTTAAAAATGGCCAAGAGCAAACGGGAAGAGGGCCGAAACAGGCGGTAAGCTGCTTGCTGAAAGACTGCAGTTCGGGGCTTAAATGCATTCAACTGCAAACTGAAATGCCATCAGCCTTGGGGCCAAGAGCCCGGTATCAGGTATGTTAGCCGTTGAAATAGGCAGGCTTGCATTGTTCTTGCATTGCCTGAAATAGTAAAAAATAGAAGCTCATTTTTTAATTAATTAAAATCGAATCCATCATATTTCTCTCACATTTTTTTGTGATGTAACAAAAGCTTTGCCTTCAATTGATTTTTTTTATATTTTTTTGCCTGTCAAATTGCAAGCAACTTGGCTGAATTATTTGGTTGATTTTCCCCACCAAAAACAGACGTGTCCCGCAGGGCAAACGTTAATTCGATTTGAGGGCATCACTCCACTCTCCCAGCGCCTCTCCTACGCTCCTCCTCCTGCTATATAGTATGGATACATTCGGCATTCCGACGGATCCAGTTCCCCGAGTGGCAACCTCAATTTACCCATTTCGGCAGAGTCCCGATGGCATAAGCGAATTCATCCATTAAAGCTGCCAGCAGCGTACATAAAGCCAAACAATTCCCCTAACTACCCAAATTGATCAATTTCAATTCACTGCAAATAGCCTGGGCGTGATTTGTTGGGGTGGCCCCGTCGTGTGGAACTGGGACTGAGAGTTGCCAGTAATGTCGCCCCCTGTTTGGTAATGTTTGGCAATATAAACTTTGTACTTTTTTTGTACTTTTACGATGCAGTAGCAGTAGCAACAACGAACGACACCTTTGCCAAGTAGCTTGGGCTATACTACAAAAATTTGTCAAAGCCCGGCGAATTCGAAAACAAAAACGTGGAGTCGAGTGGAGGAGCCAATCGAAGGAAATAGCACGCGCCAAGGGCAAAGTTTGCATTTCAAATTTCCAGCTTCGAGTTGTCCTTTGTCTTTGGCCAAACTATCTAAACTATCCAGGATCGATGGACTAGACTTCTCTAAAGCCTGCCCCTCCATACTCATCTATTGCCGCACTGCTGCAGCTGATCCAGGAGCTGCCTTTGATGTTTCTATGGCGCTATCCGCATCCTGCAGAGCAGCGTGAACCCGCTGTGCCATATGCTGACTGAATCATCGTTGTGCATTCCGTGCACCATCCTGCCATGGCTGAGTCAACTCCGGCTCACCTGGGTGATCATACTGCAGCCGCGGTGGATACACAAAAAAAAAAGAAAGCCCGAAAAACCACTGGAAAATTATCCTGCGAGAGCAATAAACGTTCGCAAGTGCATGAAATTAAATGCTCGTTTAGTGGACTCAAATCCACATTTTTCTACCCACTACTTACCAAAAGTATATTCGATTTATGATGTACGGACGAGTAAGTTAAACGGAGAGTTCAGACTGTGAGGTTAAACACAGTGCAACGAGTAAAGACAACGAGCTAACGACGTATTTAAGGCAACGATTAACAACTACGAATAGAAATGACGAGTAAAGACTACAACTTAAGGCTACGAGTTAGGACGACGAGTTAGTACGACGAGTTGACGTCGAATAAGTACGAAAATAAAGATAACGAGTAAGGACGATAAATAAAGGCGACGAGATATTTCTTTATATTTTTAATAAACCAAAGCATTCATTGAATAAAAATAAAATATATATTATTTTGTAATATTTTCAAGGGTATATTTAGGTTGAAATTCGGGACTGTAGAACATGCCAAAAGTTTTATTTTTTTGGGAGAGGGATACCGCCAAATGCATCCGCATTCGCATTCGCTTTTAGCGTGCGCAATTACACTTGAAGAAATCCTGGGGATTTCATGCGAAAATCCATTTGTCACAATGCCGAGTACGTGAGGCAGCGCTGCGGCTGCAGCAGTGCGTGTAAATGTGTCGCCTGGGCACTGCGCGAGTCCTTGGGGTCCTTTGGATCCTTTGGATGCTGCTGTGCACTGGCTGCAGCACAGCACAGCACAGCTAGTTCCCCTGCTGCCGATGCCGGTGCTGCAGCTGCAGTTTGCCGGGGCTCAGTCACAATGACACTTCATTTCAGTTGGCCTCTGCGGCAAGGACTTCGAATGCTTTGCCAAAATATATGTACACATCCACATGCCTGCCTCGTATCTGCAGATGTATCCGTATCTGTGTGGTCATTGCCTGGAGCCTTTGGATGAGGAAATAGCCAGCTCTGGATTATTCGAAGCCCACCCAGTGCGTTCGTTTAATGGAGTTGCTCCAAAGGCAAACTCCGGCCAGCCCAAGGAGGGCAGCTTGAAGCGTATTGGAAAGGTAAACGGGATTCTCAGATTCCAGGATTCTCGGTTTTCGGGAAGCTGGGCATCTGGGATTCTCGAATTCTGGGACTGCGACAATTGAAGCTGAAATTACATTGGCTGAAGGAGATTGGTGTGTGGAAGGTTAAGGAGAGATTTTAGTATTGGGAAAAGCTGAGATTTTTTCCACATTAATTCTCAAATATATTTACTCTAATCATATACGTTTTTAAATATATAATTCATGCTAAATGATACGTTTAATGTAGCTTTCAAAACAATCAAAATTTACATTAATTGCTGAATAATAAACTCTGTTTACTTACCTTTAATCAGATTAACTTTTCAACTAGCACTATGAACCAACTCTCCTTCAATATATATAAATACAAAGCTTCCTTTCATGGCTTTCACCACCACGTGGCCTCAAACAATGCTAAGCTGAAAGGATTTAAATTAAAACTTCCTTACTTTAACCCTTGATCTCTGCAATCCGCCCTCGCTTTCACAGATTTGAAGTGCGAAGGCGAACGCCGCACAAGTTTTCATAATCATGAATATTGTTTATCGCTCTGTGAGCTCAGCTCAGAGCTTCCAGCGCCATTGCAAGTGCATTTGAGCATAATGAGATAGACTTCAGACTCTCCGGACTCCGGACTCCGGACTCCGGACTCCAAAGACCAGACTCCGACTCTGAGCCGATTTCATTGCCGGATGCTGGCCGGAGTTGAGTCGCAGTTTAAGCCTTTCGCTAAGTGCTAAGTAAAAAATAACTGAGGCCATAACAAAGAGCTCAAAAAAATGGTCTTTACACACTTGACATCGCAGTGGTTTTTGCTCTCAACCCCTTGAAAAAAAGGAATTGAAGAAAAACCTCAAAGAAAAGATGGGAAATAGTACAAAAAAAGTGTGATTAAAGTAAAATATGATTGCAGTGTAAACGAGTTTTCGAGTAAAAAGATGGAATTTAATGTCTGAAAATATTGCAAGTATTGAAAATGATGCTGATTGAAAGGCTCTGTGGCTTGGCATTAAAAATCATCAAATTGGCTGCCCACGGTATTTTCATAATGCGTTGTTTCAAGGGTTTACAACGTATTTACACATAGAATTACATAAATGCTGAGCGCATTAACTTTAATTGAAAAGTATTTTTAATTAATAAAATTTCAACACATTGACGCCGGCACAGTACATAATTGCAAGTAGGCATTAATATATTCCCCTGCCCCTCTGACAAGGGCAATCATTGCAACAAAAACAATATAATGTCAGCACAAACAACTGCATCCGACACATATAGTTATATACACATATTTATATATACTATTTACTACAACGCATTGATATGTCAGACAACAACAATGGCAAACGGAACAACGAGCAGTGGAAAAAAGGTTAATTGACCAACAAATAACTTAATTAAATCAAATGAAAATTAAACAATTCAATTTTTAATGAGGTTCGCTGGTTTTGACCTCGTTTCAATTATGAAAAGCCAGCACAATGGGCACAAGTGCCCGGCGCTGGCCTGGCCGGAGTAGGCAGCTCCCCGGATGACTGATTGGACGGACGGATGGCAACCGGTTTGGAGGTCGCTCCGCCCATCCGGAAAAGTGGAAAAGTGGAAGTGCCAGTGGCAAACTGACAGCTCTATTAAAATTTCGAATACCCTCAATTTGGACCGCCTCCTCGGTTCGCGGATAGCCGTTATTTCTCTGGCCCATCCTGCCTTTACAATAAAAAATGGTCAGTCGGAAACTATTAATTACAGGTGGGTCCAAGACAAAAAAAAAAGGGGGGTTAAGGATGGCCGCTAGGCATCAGTGTGGGTTGAAACCGCAGAGACACGTGTGAGCTATTAATTGCTCAAATAGTTAATCATAGAGTTGGAATGACTCAAATAGCTCATTAACCAGCTCAAATATCAGACGGAAATTTTTGTTATATAAAGGTTTAAATTAAAAGAATGGGTTTACAGAATGCAGAGATAAAGAAATTAATTTAAGTAAACGTGGAAGTAGTTAATGAAATATAAGAAACTAGATATTATTATTAAGTTTAATTATATATATTTATATTAGTAACAACCATTGTATCTAAATAAACCATATATAATATTTAGAAAATCACACAAAACTCTTATTTCTTCCACTTAAAAATCTTTAAAGCCAACGCGCTTGATTGCTATTTAATGTAATTAATACAAAAAAAAGTGAACCCTTGATTAAACACAACAAAAGTGCCTGTAGCCGCTGCTTATCCTCCTGTTGAATCAATAATTAATTATTAATAATTTGCAATGTGACAATTGCTTATGTAAGGATAATTCAATATTACAACAGATCAACTATCAAAACTGAAACATAACGATTCTTTAACAATTCACAAACCAAAAGCAAACCGCTGGGAGTTGAGTTGGCTTCATAAAAAATACATAAATTATGTAAATTGATTAAAAAACCAGCATACCTCGGCAATAAAATGATTATAAAGTGGAGTGAATGAATGAATAAACAATAGCCACTTGCGGAACTGCAACAATTGCGGGCCGGCACTTATAGTGGAACAATTTACAACTGCCGAAGTGGCAATTGAAACTAAGACTACGGCCAAAATGCTTTCCATTGTTTTTGTTGCCCCTGTTTTTCCCCCTTTTTGTTTGTCTGCATTGTTGTTGTTGTTGTTGTTCTGGCGAAGTGCGCGTTTAATGAATTTTATTGATTGCAAATACAAAATAAGAACAACATCACGCAAATGGAAACCATTTACAGCTTAAAAATATTTAATTACCAACCGAGGCTGGCCGCGGTGGGTGCGGGGTGCGGGGGGTCACGAAATGTTTCAGGTCTTGCCACCAAATTGCAATTAATCTTCTTTTAACAGCAAACTTTTGATCCGCTTTATTTGCATTTCACTGCGGCCCACAGAGCACCGACGACGACCCGCAGACAGAAGGGAATATAACGAAAATGCTTGTCATAAAAAATTATCAAGGGTTAAAAATTATGTTACGCGTTTCATTTCGGTGGCTGTGAAATGATTTATGCAAAATCTGTGCCCCCCCCCCCCCTCAAAAAAACCAACGTTAACAAAAATGAATATAAATTGTGCAATTTCATGTTGTTCTTTTTGCTGGCCCGGCCCCAACTTAGCCCAACTTTTTATGTCCGGCAAATTAATTTAAAAGCAGCAACAACAATCGCCACAAGTACACAATAAGTGCACGAGGAGAAAGTAAATTCGGAAAAAAATTCTAGGATTAATATTAAAATAAAATCAGCAACTAACACGAAACGAAAACTATAAGCTTTTACATATAATTTAAAAATTGTGGCTCTATAAACTAAATGTTAATTGTATTTAAAATATATTTCACATCGTAAAATATATTATTTATTAATTACCAATAAAAATGTATCACTAGTAATATTATTTTCAACAGTTGTTTCTTGTTTCTTATTATTAAATATATTCTCAAAATATTAATATTGCTGGAGGTTTATTTTACAAATCAAAAGATTGAATTTCTGATTGCAAATCACGTTTCCAAGTCATTTCATATTTGTATTCCCTGACTAGTTGGTTTTTCAGTGTAAAATAACAAATTGCGAACGGGTCCTGGGGCCTTCCTGCGCATTATTTATAATCTCACATTGAATGATTTTTGCTTCGTTATTTTTCTCTCCCGTCCCCGAATGCGCCGCATTAGCCGATGATAATTTTCTGATAGCCCAGGTAGCCGGGATAGTAGCCGCTGCCGTAGCCGTAATAGCCCGGCGTGGAGCCGTAATAGTTGTACGGGTAACCGGGAAATGACCAGGAATAACCGCCACTCCAGCCCGCGAAGGGGAAACCGGTGAAGCCGCCGCTAAAGAAGATGCCACGCCGCCGTCGCCGCTGCTGCTGTCCCGGAAGCAGATTCCGCACTGTTCCCTGCCGCACCGCAGAGCCGCCAATTTCCTGCTCCAATGACAGCAAATCCGTTTTTACATCGCCAACTGGTGCCACATCCTTGTCAACAGACGACGTCGCCGCCGCACTCAAGTGCGTGCCCGGCAGCAACATCAATGGCAGCAGCAACAGCAACATCAGCGGCCACAGCAGCAACATAGGCTGTGCCAGCAGCAACACTCGCTCCCGACGCATATTTAAATATTTAAATATTTAATTCAACGATGAAAATATGATATTTATATTTAATTCAATCGACAAACCGCGTCAATGCTCTTTACACAACTGCCAGTCAAAGGGTCGGTGATGTTTCCTATTTATATATGGATAAGTCCGACTTCAATTTAATGCCGACACCATTGACGTTTGTTTTAAAGCCCGCTAATTGAGGCCAATGCAAATTGTTTAATACAAAAAGTTTGTACAATAAAAAAATCAGTGACAGAGGAAAAAGAATGAGAGAAGCCACACAGAGCCAAAGGCCATGAAATGGGCTAAAAATTGGTAGGCATTAAATGAGTTAATCAATAGATAATAAATGTCTAATAAAACAATTTATATTTTATAAAATTTAAAAACTATTTTGAAAGCTTTAAAATAATGCTTCTCTTAAACCGAAATATATTTATTCTTGAATTTTATTTCTCTGTGTAGAAAAGAAAAACCTGTAAGCCCATAAAAAGAAAAAATAAACCATTGAAGTTCCAGAGGGCGAAGACAAAAATGTTCTAACAAATGAGACGCATTAGGCAAGGCAATCAATGTGGTGTGGCCACAAAAAAAAAACAAATTTAACACGAAGCCAGGATGCTCTTTTTGAAATCGGATTTATATTGCCCATAAGCATTTGATATTATTTAACCTATTCAATCGGATTACAAGTTCGGAATATATCTTGTGGACTGACTTTGCGGCTTGACCAAAGAAATACTGAAGACACTCTGTGCTTATACCCGAAATCGCTTTATGAACCGAATTATGAAGGCATGACAGCATTTGTCTGATATTTGTCGAAAACACCCGCTTCACACACACACACACTCACATTCTCCTACTCTCTCATTTGGCTGACTGACTGGCAGACCTTGTGTCCCTTTTCACACATTACGCATACGCCACGTTGTGCCATTCTTTGCTAGCTCGTTGGTTGCCAATTGACACATTTCATGTTCAGATATGCGTAAATAACAATTATTGTAATTTTTCAAAGCGCTCGTTGCGAGACAAAGCGCAGACTTGTGACAATTCAGCGATAATACAAAAGCGTAACCTTAACCGACAGCGTGCGAACCTTGAACTTGAGTGACATGGGCAAAGGGCGCCGGATGTTTTTATTTTTGTTTCATTCTTTTTTTTTATAGCTACATATATTCTGTTTGCAACCAGTAACACAGTATTCACTCCCTTTTCATATAGGCCAGGCGAGGATGTGTCGATGGGCCCCGTGTTGACGGCGGCTTGTGTGTGTGTGTTTGCCAATGTGTCAACATTTTAGATTGCCTTGCATGATTTGCAAGAAAAATGAAGACAATAGTTGAGTTTTACACTCTCCACTCGACAAGCGCTGCAAGGGGGTAGCAAAAAAAAACCTACAACCAGAGGGGGCAAGTACCGCTGTCAGCGTGTCACGCGATTTGTTGCCTTTGAACGAGTATGAAATGAATATATTTGTCATAAATGAAAGTCATGGCCCGCTGTTGTGGGTGTCGTCGAGTTCTTTATCCCCGATTAACAAGTGCTTGGAGCAAGGGATGAAAGGGTTAAAC
Organism: Drosophila lini; assembly: GCA_018905715.1. NCBI lineage: Eukaryota > Metazoa > Arthropoda > Insecta > Diptera > Drosophilidae > Drosophila > Drosophila lini. The sequence goes on along the minus strand of JAEIIL010026201.1, from coordinate 2,103 downwards.
GACTAATTGGTACCCGGTATTTCGATTGAGACCCATAACAGTGCAGATTTGGTGTTGTTTTTTAAAGGTTACTCAACTATGAAAAGTTGTATAGATTCTTTCCAATATTAAAAATGTTATAAAAAGCAAAAAGCGGGATTAAGTTGGTTTTGAAAAGATATTCAACAAATATGTTTATAAATAACCAAAGCTTCAAAAGAGCACTTTAAACCTGGCTTTTTGACAACCAATATTCCCAGTACCAGTACAGTAATCAAGTTAGAAAAAGGCACCCCGCAATGAGAAATCAGAATTGGGTTAGTTCCGTTCGCCGTCGCATTTTAATTCTATTTGCACATTCGGGGCGAAACTTGTGAATACAAAGGCCAACTATAAAACAAAGGCAGCGGGACGAGAACGAGAAATTGCGTCGCCTAGATAACTTCAGCAACTTTTCGCGATTTCCGCGACTCGCGACTTTCGACTTTTCCGTAGTATTGTGCACTCCACTCGTATGGGTGAGTATCTGTGTGTCAACAAATGACTCGAATGAAATTTATAAGCAAAGTTAGCTAGACACCGGCACAGGCAAAACTTGATAAGGGTTCTTTCTATTCGCTGGTGGTAAGTGAAGTTTCCCCCGGAAAAAGCCAGCTCATCCAAAAGATACCAAAATATCTGGGGTAACGGGAACGGGATAAAGGATAGTAGTACTACGGCATAGTTGCGGTCCCCCAAGTTCAACAGGAGGCCAATAACATGGCCAATGTATTAATTTACGCAAGTCAAATTCAAACTTTGAGTTGAGTTAATTAAATGCCCGGCCAGAGCTTAACTCAAATAGAAACTAATGATAAAAGGCCACCGAAAGGCAGCCGGGCAACTAGCTGGTCAAGAAAGCAGCCGCCTTCTTGGCTTCTTGGAAGCGATTTTTGGCCCAGGAAATGGTCAAGCCACCCCACTTCTGAATAATAAGACCAAATCCTTGACTACACTCGTCCACTTTCAAAGGGAAAACGTCTTCAATGACGTGCCAGGCAGGCGGCTTGAGCTACCACTTCCACTTGGCCAGAGGACAACGAGTGCAAATGTGAGCCAGTTAAACCCTTGAGCATTGTATAATCAATGAACCTATTCTGTTCATTGAATTCTGCGAAGATGTGAACCGAACCCCATCTGTAGTTGAACAAAGTAGGGGCTTTAAGTTTGCACATTGTAAGCCGAGGCAAGATTCTAGGAAACTCTAAAGCTTTAATGGAATTGTAATAATTTGGCAGAGGATTTAACAAGCCAGTATTCCCAGGGAAAATATAAGAAAATTCGTACTGGAAAAATGTTTAAAAACATTTTAATTGTGGTTTTTTTTCACCAATCATTAATTACCTGTTTAATTAATCTTTGACCACTCGCCGCATTCCTTTTGTAGTTTTTCACACTCACTTCTCAGAATCGTTGATAAGTTTAAAGGAAAACAACAGAATACAAATTTAATTAATAATTATAATCATATTGGCAGTCGGAGAGAGCCTGGCAACCAATTCTTTGTGGACACACGCGCACAAAATTCAATTAACTCTTTCATTAGTGCGGCAATTGCAAACGTAGCATGCAACTCATGCGCTTTATTAAAAACATATTTGTTTCAGGACCGAGACGCTAGAGTTTTGGCGGGAAAGGGAAAAACGGAACGAAACGGAACGAAAAAGGAGTTTCCCGCTCTTTCTCGCCTCGACTTTGGGTCGACAAAAAGTTCGGTTTTGACATTTGTCGACCGTATTATGACACATAATGAGAAAGTTTTGTATTAATATTGGTAAACGAACTAAGAGAGCGAGTCAATTACCTCATTCCAATTCCATGGCGCAGCGATTTTTTTATTTAATTAGTGTTGATTTACGGTTTACCAGGTCATAAACCATGGCTACGGGCTGAGCCATTGTGGAGGCATAAACCTGAATATGTTTTTGTGGGTTACAGGGGAAGAAAAAATGCTTCAGAGTTGAGGAATTAAATGTTTAAGAGGTAGAGAAAAACATCTAAAAATATGCAAAAATAATGGCTTTAAATTATTTTGATAAATAAACTTGTGGTTAAATGATTTATAAGTGCAATTAAATTTTGATT
>JAEIIL010026197.1:223-11970 GCA_018905715.1 Drosophila lini | reverse complement strand
AATTTTTTTAAAAAGGGTCCAAAAAACGGGTTTTGAATGAGAAGACCCCCTTAAATAATTATTTGCCAACACAAATGCACTTGTTTTTATACCTTCAATTTCTTTTATCAGGACAAGGACCCTTTTAATAAGCTATTCCACAATTAATTGCTACTTGCCACACCGCAAATGTTAACATGTTCAGCTCACGTGCCGAGGTCCTGCCGCAAAGGTGTTTGTTTTACAGAGCCCCAGGCAGGCAACAGGACTGAGTTTCACGATGGCAGGGAGCACGGAGGATGCTTATCGGACTGGAGGCTGCATTTTAATTCCTTATGCGGATATTCGGTTGCGTGCCAACGTTGCGCTTACAGGCAACAGGACATTTGTTATGCATGCCGCTCGGCAAACACACACACACACACACGGCTTTGGCCTCGTCCCGACCTCCGTACACCGGATGCAGGGCCGCCAGGCCACCACCAGCATCACCACGTGGCTGCAGGACTTTCAATTACGACCCGTCGGTCGCCTTGGTTGCACAGCACAGCAAATAAGATTTATTACCGCTCGACGTCAAATTGAATTGTCAACATGAGCGAGCGCCTGCCAGCGCTTTAAATCGAAAAATCGACGAAAAACTTTTTAATTAGCAGCTCAGCCGCATGCCGCCAGCCTCCTGCTCTATACGCGATGTCACTCCAACTTTATGCATGGCCTGTGCGGTAAACTAATTTTGTGACAGCCGCCCGGCTTATTAGCATGCCTCGACCGCACCATACCCATTAGTCAAGGGGCATGGGCCTGGGCATGGGCATGGTTATGGCCATGGGACAGGCTAGCTGACAGCTTGTTTGCATTGCGAAAAGTTCGCCGGCCCAAGTTGGGCTCCAAATTTGATTGGCTTCAAAATGGCCTGGGAGCTGGTGGCTGGTGGTTGGTGGCTGTGAGGTGAGACGCTAATGAAATAATTTGTATACACCCAAAAGCCGGGGAAATCCGAGCTCCCAGCTCACCTAGATAAGCAAGGCGGCAGGCTCTTTACGGCCACGGGGCGTATGCGCAACGCAGGTACAAAAGCCCAGTCATAAAAAGAGCATCCAGCATCCCGCTTGCTATCTATCCCTTTGGCCCCGGTACATAAAACTTGAGCCAAAGTCAAAGTCGAAGCTCAGACAATTACACATCAACTCCATAACAGCCTGAAGGCTTTCGAAGACCAGTGATGACGGGTTTTTGGAGGAGGAAAAGGGAGCAAGCGAATGGGGACATTTAGAACTAAGTTTATAGCCTGAAAGCTACCTTAATTTATAATGGATTATTGACTAGATATTGTAGCTAGATTAAGCATTGTATTCCTAGTAAATAAGAACAAATTGATCCATATAAAACTTAGTTTTATACTAGGAATTATTTTCTATTCAAGTGGTTATCATTTAATAATTAACTTTTTTACATAAAATCATTGGAAATATATCTAAGAGACCTTATTTCCCTTCAATTTGTTTAATAATTATAAAAACCTGTGTTACACAATCTGAATTTCGATTAGAGAAGCCTTATTTTTCTTGTTAAGACAACAAGGAAGCCTTCTTCGTTTGTAAACAAAATACATGAATAATTCAAAGGCAGTCAAACAGGCCCATAAAAAAATATGAACTTGAAACCATTTTTGCGAAAAGTAATTTTTGGGTTGGGTAAAAAAAAAGCTAGATCTGAGCTGAACAGAACTCCCAAAACTGCCTTCAACTCGCACTTTTATCATCGTCGCACAAGTTGGCGCTCAACGTCAATTGTTTGACGTTAAACCCAAGCGTCAGCGTGAAATACTTTTCATGCTGTATTACCCAGCAAGTAGGTGGTGGTGGTGGGCTTTCCTTGAGTTTCCCTCCATTTTCCCATACCAGTCCTCTACCACTCCCCAAGGAGCCGAAAGCCTTGGCCACTTGAGCACTCCCTCCTAGACCTAGAGACGCATGTACATGTGCCATACATGAGTGTTAAATGGATTTCGTGATGGGCTCGGGACAAAGAGCTCTCTCTTTCTCTGTATGAAATGTGTCCGACAAGTGAAATCCCAGCAGCAGCAGCAGCAGGAGCAGGAGCAGCAATAACATCATTGCCGACAGTTTGCTGTAGACGCCTACTGTTTAAACAGACGCACATCAAGTCATAAATAAACTAACACGCAACGCACACACACCACACACCCAGAAGCCCTGGCAGGACCCAGATCCATTCCGAATCCGAGCTGGGATCCACACCCATCGCAGCACACACATTTTTATTTCGGTTTTGGTGCGGATTTTGTGGGATCTGGCGTGCAATTGTTGGGGCTCTGTGGCAGGAGCATTAGGCTGATTTCAGTGGCGCAAAGGAGCGCAAAATGTTTGCACAAAAAGGATTTCGGCTTTAGCCGCCACTTGACAAATGGTGTGACCTTACGCATTCCAGCTACCACACCAACCACCTCATGACCTACACGGTTACAAAAATGGTCCTTAGAGACTACTAAATATTTTAAATTAAAGAAAAACGGTAGTTAACTCAAACTTTCCTGGTTTGAAAAATAAGTTTTAAAGGCTGTAATATATAAATTAAAGTTCCTCTTTATCTTTGTTATAAATTATGATATGGAAAACTTTCTTCCTTTCCCTTTTTTTATATAGCATAAAATGGCTTATCTTATCACCCCTTGGTTCCTGTGTACTCAACCGACCAATGGGCGTGTTTACACACGAAACAGGAGGCAGGACATGACATCGTCTGGCTGATTTGTACCACATTTCCGTTTTATTTTGGCCTTCATTTCATTTCATTTCTGCGGCCAGCCCCGTGCTGTAAACTTGTCACTTAACATTTCTTTATGGCTCTCTTAAATCCCGGCCTGATAAACGGACTGCAGGCCGCTAAAAGTGCGAGAATCTGTGATTTTCCTTCGTCCTGCCTGTGGTATTTCCTTTTTCTCTGCTGCCATTTTCATATCTCACATCATACTAAATTATTCAAAAGCCCCCCCCCTGCCAACGGCTCCGCCTCTGCGAAAAGTTTGCAAAGTTGTATCCTTCCTCCTATTTATTGTCCTGAGTGTGTTTGTGCGCCAGTGTGTGGGTTTTTGCTTGTCCCTGGGGCACAATCTGTTACTTTTTCTTGACTTTGCGGTGTTTGGCGTCGCCTTGAGCAGTTACTAATTTAACACTTGCTGGAAATTATAATGAGACAAGTTTCGTAGCAGCAGCAGCCGTGTGGCCCTCATTAATTTAAACGCTGTCGGTCATTTTGGATCGGGGCTTAGCTGGCATTTTCCTGGGAATTTAGCCGGACACCAGAGCTAAGTGAATTCGAATGGCCAAGTGTTGGCCACCTTTTGGGGCTCCAGCTTGCAGCTTGCAGCTTCATTTGAATTCTCGTTCTCGCAGGCAAAGTGATGGGGAATTTGATTTCGAAAGCTGGCAAAGTGATGGCAAACAGTGCAAATTGCAGCCGGAGCCAGAATTTTCTCCCAGCCGGGCTTTCGCCTGCCTTTCACCTGCTTGCACCTGCCCGGCGATTGGCAATCGAATACATTGCAGCATCAATGATGCAAATGCGCAGCTGATGATTGTGTGCTTAACTCTTGCCACCTCGTTTGCATACCCCAGAGATCCTGCTCGAACTGCAAAAGTATGTGTATCTGGTGGCTACAACTGCATCCGTATCTGTAGCTGTGCACGGCAAGAAATGTCTAGCATTTCAATCAAAAACACTTCCAAATAACAGACAGAACAGAAAGGCCCTTTCTCTCTGTGTATCTCTGGTTCCGGCCCGTGGCAATCGGCCACTTTGCATGCGAAATGTGTTGCAATGTGCCAGAGTCTTTGACTAATCGCCAGCCAGGCCAGGATTCGGGAGGAAAATGGGAAAAGCGCTTGCCGCCTGCCTTCGCCATTTTCTTTATTGCCCCCCTCGGCTTTATTGAAACGCCATTGTTTGAGTTCATTTCGCTTCTTGGTTATGAATGTATCCCACCGTAGGCGAGTTCCCTGGAAAATTTGCATCTGAAAGAGCGCTGCTGCCTTTGGGTTTGAGTTTGATTTTGGCCTGGTAAGCCGGAAATAAGCGGTCTTCTGGCCGAGACGCTGAATAAATGATTAAGTCGATTTGAATGAATTATTGAACAGCCCGAGGGCGTCAGGCTAAACAGTCGGCGGGACATTTGCTCTTAACATTATTGGCCTTTAAGGATCATTGGGTAAAAGGAGGTCAATAAGGCTTTCATTGATTTGAAACCACATACAATTTGGATAACTTATAAGCTAAGATTGTTTAAAGGGTAACAATCCATAGGTTTAATTTCCCTAAAATATCACAAGAAATCAAAGTTAATTTACTGTTTTGTAGCTTTGCTATTCTTTGCATTAAATCAACAACTATTTTGCTGAAAATTCCCATTTAAAATTCTCTTTCTCTTGTCTCAGAACCTTCAGAAATCACTCCAAGGCAAAGGCCTCTGAGATCTTAGACGCGATTTCCTCAGATAATCGAATTAAGCTCGGCGAGCGCGCTTGTCAAATGCAAATCCCATGTCAGCAGTAGCGACAGCTCGTCCTCACTAATTATGAAAATGGCGCTCATAGTTACGACAGGATGTGGCTCCTGCTGATGACATGGACATAATCACGGGCACGGGCCTCGGACAGGATGAAAGAGAGGAAGACAAAGAGGGAAAGCAATGGGAATGGGCATCGAGATGGAGATGGAAATAGTAGCTTGGCAACAAGGCGGCACGGCTTGATTCGCCCGGCTTAGCGTCCGACATGTGACATACTGAAACTGCAACCGGATATGTTGGGATTTGTCAAAGCAACGAATCGGAATCGGAATCGCAGCTCGGAGAGTTGCTAAACAAGGAATGCATTCTGCAGATTCCTTTTACACTAAACGAAAGTGGGAGGTTGTCTCAAAATAAATTCGGGAATAAATTAAATGCGAATATAATTTTTGGAGGGATTCGCTTTAAGCTTAGATCTCTTTCGGATAAAGTTAGCAACTTGGAACTTCCTTTTAAAGAGTATATAAATAATAAGATGCGTAGCGAGTCTGCTAAATTATATAATCGTTGAAAAATTGCTAGGAAATGGTATTCTGAAGGTAAAAGCGTTATGCATCTTATACATTTATATAAAAGCCTTAGCAAAGTTGAAAATTTGAAAAATACATTTTTAAAAACCCCAATTTCTCGTACAGTGCAAACAAGGAAATCGTACTCACCACTCCGACAGAGAAATAATTGTTGATAATGTTGTAGGGCACCGTGCAGTCCTTGTCCGACTGCACTTTGATGGGCTTCTGCTGCTGCTGTTGCTCCTCGAACTGGAGATGTGGTTGCTGCTGCTGCTGCTGCTTGCTGGAGGAGGCATTCGGCGTGGTGGGCGTCACCGGTGAGTGAGGGCTGCTGGGCGGCTGTGGCCTTTCCCGATCCGTGCTGTTGTTGCCATCGTCCTCGGGGTCGGACAAATCCAATGACAATGTAATTTGCTGTTTAAGGATGTTGTTTTGCTTATTGCGCTGACTATTATTATCGCTTTGATTATTCCCAAATGGTGTTGCTGTGGCAGCTTCCTGGCCAGCATCCGATGCCAGGACTCCTTGCAGTTGCTGCTCCAGCCCCCGGTCCTGATGTTGCAGCAGTTGTTGCTTGTGCTGCAGCAGCAGCGTCTCGAGTGATTGCCTTTCCGTTGCCAAGGACCTCTGCCGGGCTTCCGTTTCCGTCTCGGCCTCGTCGGTTTCCGACTGTTGCTGCTGCTGCTGCTGCTGCTGATGTTGCTCTGGATGGCTGCCGCTGCTCGAGTTGCTGCTGCTGCTGCTCAGCGTGGCTCTCAGGGTCTTCTGCGTCTCGAAGGTGGACATGGAAATGCTCTTGGTGGTCGTCGTCCTTGTCGTTGTGGTACTGCTCCCGAACTCCGCCGTCGCCGTTGCCATTTCCATTTCCGTGGCCATCATAATCGATGTGGTGGAGGCTGCCGTGCCGGGCGGAAGCTTGCTCTGCCTCTGAATTTCCTCGAAGCGTTCAATCAGGGATTTGTCCACCACAACGCTCTGCGACAGCTCAATCACCTTCTGCATGTTCGAGTGCAGCGTCACCTGCGTGAAGAGGAGGGAGCCATTCGGTTAGTTAGTTGCCAATTTGGCGAACACAAAATATTTTCCGTAGTTTTGCGGACTGCAAGCCAGCCAGGTTTAGCCATCCTGGCCAGCCTGCGTCAGCATCACGCCTCCCAACCAGCAAAATTAGTTTGTGTAATCGTTTCGGCCCTCGAGGGAGCGATGGGGAAAGCAAACCGGCGTGGAGATGGCGGTGGAGTGCGTGGTAAGCGCTTTGTGGCCAATAATTGGATTTTCCAGCTGGCAAACCCAGGGCACGCCCCCGCCACAACGCCTACTCATCCGCAAAGGCTACGAACAGAACGTTCTGACTGCCAATTCGATTTTGACACACGAACAACGAAAACAGCGAAACAAACTAGGATAAGCAATATCCGTTTTGAGACAACAAAATCTCCAAAATCTGCTAGGAGTTGGGGAATATGTTTGGGATTTTACTGAGAGCTTGGGAGCTCTTTAGGAGGCCTACAAAATGGCAACGAAATTTAGAAAATTAAGAGTCATCTTGGATGATGAAATAATTCAATGAATACTTTTAGAAACAATTTTAATTAATTTCAAAGTAAAGCTGATTTTAGTTTTAAATAGTTCTTAAAAAGTATTTTAGCTCTTAGTCAAATAAATAATTTATATTTTATTATTTTCCTACTAAAGTTAAGCAATAAAGTAAATGTACTTCAGTCTCTACAAATATATATCTCAGTGCAGCGAATCGATTACCCAAGATTGGCATTAACTCACCTTGGGCCGAAGCTCATCGCTGGGCGGGGAGTTGGTCACCTCGATGCTCCAGCGGTCCAGCATCACAGTGGAGGCACGCCGGATCTTCTCCATGAGCTTGGGGATGTTCTCTCCCTCGTATCCGCCGCCCCAGCGAAGGCAGCGGGCCAGGTCGTTGCCCGTGCCCAGCGGTATTACCCCGATGGCAGGCTGGGTGGCCAACTCAATGGAATCTGGTCAATGGGAAATGCAAAGAAATTAATCATTCATTCAATATGATTTCGATACAAAAGGGATCAGGAACAGTAATAAATTTCTCTTATACCTTTTCAGGGATAATATTAAATATGTTGGATAAATATGTGTACAAGTTAAGAATACTTTAACTATTTACTTTACTTATTTAAACAAAGCAACATAAATTCTCGGACTCTTTTTATCCATTTTAATTGAAGAATATATTTTAAGAAAATGATTTAATAAAATCTAGAGCTAAATACCCTTTAGTTTGTCTAAAAATCTTGGCTTCTAAAAGTATCAGAGAGACAAAAATGCCGCTAAATTCTACTCTTAGGATAATCCCTGTACACCTGCTTAGACTTGAAACTTACCCATGGCCTCCAGAACCCAGCCCACGGTGCCGTCGCCGCCGCAGCAGATGACCTTGAAGCGGGGCAGGTCCTTGAAGAGCGTGAGTCCTGGCAAACGAGAGCGGAAATCAATCACCGTGCTTGAACGGCCATCACTCACACACACACACCCTCCTTGGGCCCGCCCTTGGACAGGTCGTACACCTGGCGGGGATTGAGCATGTACTGGAACTTCCGCAGGATGCGATCCCCCTGGCGGCCGCCGCTCTTCGGATTGACGAACACCAGCAGCGGGCAGCTCAGCTCGTCCGGCGGCGTGATTTGGAAGTGCGTGGCCTGGTGATGGTGCATGTGGGATTTCTGGTTACAGAGCGGATTTCAAGGTGGGCACAAGGTGGGCACAAAGCAGCGGTTCCAATTTGTATGTTTTTGGTTTGTTTTATTTGTTAATTTTGCGGTTGGGGATTAAATTTTGAAAGGAGGTTAGTTGGCCGAATTAAGGAGGAGGATGGCGAATGGCGCGGAGATGTTTTTTTTTTATAGAGAGATAAATATATCAACAACGGTCATCATTGCGAGGGTTTTTCACTTCATTTACATTCTTAGATGACCATTTTGATATTTTTAAAATCTCTTTTAAGTGTGATTACCTTGTGCGCCTGGTTAACAGATCGCTGGCGATCCAGAACAGCGGGACAGATGGCCGTGGGCGGGACTATCAGCTCGGAGTACTCGCCCAGAGTGCACTCCTTCTTCACCGACGAGGCGCAGCGGTTGTGGAGCTGTCGAGAGGATATATTGTAAGGATAGAAATCAAATTAGTTAGAGCGGGGGGAGGGGGAGGCCTCTTGCGAGATTTTATGCCCTTAAATTCAATTTCCACTTCATCGCCGGCCGAGAGCCACTTAAGTTCGCCTTAATGAATCCGATTAAAAGTTTGTTAGCGCCGACTACTCGGCCGTCGGTGCCTCTGCGCCTCGGTGTAGGGGGAAAAAAAATTGTTAATTTTGGCCTAAATGAGATTTAGCGCGGATTTTCATTTAAATACCAATTTGGCTGAAGCGTTTTCATCGCGTTTTTTTCGCTAATGGCTTCCTCTTTTGCATATTTGGTTTTTTCTTTTACTTTTGCGTCACTGCTGCGGCCTCTGAAATTAACTCGGAGCTGGTCATCCACTGATGACTTTAGAGCCTCTAAAGTTATCTAGTGTAATTAAACGGAACGAGAGGTGGCCCAAAAGAAGTCTTTTAGATAACGATTGAAACAGACTTTAAGGGAAGCTGCGGCAATGCTTATAAGTTAGCCCCCTGAAAGATATTATTTGTTCGAGTTTCTTGGCAGAATTTTTACGTCTAGGATGACTATCAAATTCCGCGCGAGGAAAACTTTGAGCACACACACTCAAAAATTCAAAGTTATTGACTGTCAAAAGCGCGGCCAGCGCTTGGCTTACAAAGTATTTGCCGATGCAGCAGCATCCGAATCGCTGGAGCAAGTTTCTCAACCCACGTCCTGGCCGCTCCTGGAGCTCATGTCGCTCATGTCGTTCCTGGGGCCTCTGGCTCTGTGGCAGCAACAAATTTGGCATTATCTCCGCTGCACTTGTCAAAGACACAGGACGCCCAAGTTGGTGGCAAGCAAAGGCAACGGCAGCGCAATTTGCTCGCGACGTGACAATTTGCCAGCCATAACGAAGTTGCCAGCTCATGTGTGGCCTGGCTGAGGATCCAGATACCGGGTCCGGGGTTGGGCTTGGGGTCTTGGTCCGGGAATTCGAATGGTGTGGGGTTGCAAATCACAGCTGCCAACACGGGACTGCAGGGGCTCAAAATAGCGGACGAGTGCTGTGGCAAAGGCTGCCTTGTTTTTCCGGATAATTGGAATTTTTGTTTCGAAACAATGCTGGCAATTGCAAGCGACGTAGTTGTGATTTATTCACGTTCCGGGTTGATTTCTAACTTGATTACCATACGAGATGTAACTTATCAATAGACAAGGCTTTAATTTCTTGATTTTAAAGAAAAAAAATCACTAGAGGTTTTAACTTTCCTAAAAAGCTGTTAAAACTATAATCAAAATATTAATTCGTGAAAAACAAAATAAAAATATACCTAATTTGATATTTTAAGCAGCTTATTGATTAATTTAAGAAGCATTTTTAGATGTAATGCGTATACGTAATATTCAATATTACCTTTTATAATATTACGTATACGTAATATCTCACATAACCAACTTATTAAAGTAATTATATAAAAAGGTCACTTTACAACTTAAATAATATATTCTCAAAATCACAAAATATACCAAGAGCCCAAGTATTATTAAGAATTATATTAAGAACCCCAAATTACGACGAAACCCCCAGTTCTCTTACTTACCATCATATGACACCAGCGACAAGTTAGGCCTGTGATGCCATGGTACGCCTTGATCCGCTTGCGGCACTTGGAGCAGCGTCCATAGCAGTTGCCCTCCACCCAGTGATGGAGCAGATCGCCGCCGCACTTGGGCTTCTTGGACTTGACATAGGTGGTAATGCAGGAGGCTGGGGCATGCTGCACGCACCGCTCGTGCACTGTGTACTTGCAGACTGTGAGGGGAAAAGAAAATATTATTTGATACATATTTGAGATTCATAATTCATCTAAGGGAAGTATACTCTAGAAATCAATTCATTTCTTTTAGTTTTCAATCAGTTCAACATTTAAGTACTTCAACCTTTAAACATATGAATGTGTTTTTTTCTAAATAAAAGTAAAGCATAAAAAACACCTGACAATATTCATTTTGTTGTTCAAAGAGATTTCGTGAAAAGTTCATAGTTTCCCCTCCGCCCGAAACAGGGTTATGGATCGATTGTAGAGCGCCTGGTTTCATTGAAATTGACAATTTCATATGCAGAGACACCTTCTACTTATTTCCTCTAGAAACTACCACCCAGATACTCCTTCTAGATACAATTTCCCCCCACAGGTAACCCCGCCCCGATACTCACGCACACAGCAGAGACCCTTCTTGCCGAGGCCAACCAGCATGTTGAGGCAGAGGTTGCAGTACGCCGGCTTGCTGAAGTGCTTCAGGCGCCACACGTGGATGCCGTCCTCCTTGAGCGTGGTGCTGTCGACACCTGCGGAGGATTCGGATGCAGATGGAGGTGTAGATGGAGGTGAGGTTGATGGAGAGCGGGAACGGAAGAGAGTTGTCACTTTGCATAAGCGTTCGGAGGAGAGTAAGAGGAGGAAGCTGGCAAGGATGCCGGCAGGCAGCTCCTGCTCGTTCCTCTGGGCCATCTGGGCAAATGACTTGATTATTACGGCAGGAGCCAACCAGTCACAGATCAAGCCATTCAGCCGGCAAAGGCGCATTTAGCAGAGGAAGAGGAAGGTGCATTTGCACAGGGAGAAAATATCAAACTGAAATATCTAGATAATTTATATATGTAAGTCTGTGACATTTTTAAGGGGTTTTTTAGACAGGTAAATTGTTAAGCTTTCATTTGAATTTAATGTCAAATATTATTAAGTATTAAAAACTAAGAATAAATTACAATCAAATTGTACTTCAAATGTCTTTAATCTCTTTTATTTTCTCTCTGTGCAGGCTGGGGGAATTACCTACCTAGGAGCACCAGCAGAGGAATGGTTGTCATCCCGCCGCGCTGCCACTCGTCCAAGGACACTGTGCCATCGGCGTCATAGTCAATTTCTACCATCATCTCTTGCAGGATCTGTAAGTAAGCACAAAAAGCGATTGCAGATGGCTGCTGTGAGTGTGTGTGCGGTGGGAGGAATGAAACCAAAAAGGTAATTTTTAGATGGAAAGAAACTTAACGGAAAGGTAACTTCCTGTTCGGAATGCACTTCTCCGTCTCGGCCGAGGAGAGGGTAAGTAAACTTATTACCTTGCCTGGGTTGGGCAAATGCATTTCCGGCAGAGAGGCAGGATATCTGTGTAGCACATTTATATATATCCTAAAAATCTTTGGGGTTTTTAAAGCCACTTTGAGCGGCTCTTTGTTCTTATAAATTTTAATAAAACATATTTTTCAGTTTCAAAATCCGATTATAATGAATAAAGTATATGTTAAAGCACAGTTATGCATTGTTTTCGTGGCCATTTATTAGCTCAAGACAGCTAAACTAATGCATTTTTAATCTCTTTATGATTGCTTGCATACTTTTTAGAAGCCCGAAATAAAGTTTTATAAACTTTTTGGGTTTCCCTCGAGGGAGAAGCGACTTTAAGTCGATCAATGCACTATGGGGTTTTTGACCAGTTTTTGTGGCATTAATTAATAACTCGGTCAGTTTT
>JAEIIL010026187.1:0-19522 GCA_018905715.1 Drosophila lini | reverse complement strand
TTTTTGAAACAACTTTTTCATTATATATGCGTAGCTACCCCTGGTAATTATGTATATATAGAAATATTATAAATTACCTATCAATTAGTTCGCAGGGGCAGCAAGCGTGGGCGTGGTCGTACTGGCCAAATTTTTTGTACATAAATTGTCAATGCCACAACAATAAAATCTGCGAAGTTTGAACCATGTAGCTCAATTTTTCGACTTTATGCCAAAAAAAACGGATTCTGGACCATAGTGCATCCTAGAAAAGAAATCGGTTCATTGTCCTTCAAGTTGAGTTCTTTACACATTTACAAGGACTTTCTCTAATTACTAAGGCCAAAAGTCACTATACAAGTGACCAAATCTCACCGTCTGTCAATATGTTTCTTGTAGATTCGTACCAATCGACTATATCGTTAAAATAGTAAGCTTAAGATATATGTCAAAAGCTGGAAAAACATTTCTAGTGTGATTTAAAAAAATATATTTACGACAAAGGTGTAATCATCAAACGTTATAAATTACAAAATTAACTTTGAGTTCTTAAAAAAAAAAAAGTTTTTGTAACCTATTGGCTTATTCAACTAAAATCGCCCACCTTTCCCTGACTTTCCGTACCGCTGTGCCCTGCGAGTAGCTCGTGGAAAACCAAGACCCAAATGAAAATCCTAAGCATGACTGAGCAACACTGACCGTACTTGGCGTTTCTTTTGGCAGTAGACCGTGGAACTGGCCAAGTCAAGATATTGAACGGCAAAACGGCGATTTTTTAATTACAATGAAACGTGCCACACAAAACAAACTAACAATGCGCTCGCTAATTGCACATAAAACCCAAAATCACAGTAAAAGCACCAACAAAAAATATAAACAAAAACTGGAAAATGCTAAGCCCAGCTCGGGAGGGAGGAAGGGGCTAGGGAGTTGCTAGGTTGGACCAGCTCTCTGGAGAAATACTGTAACGAAACTTGTTATTAGCGAGGCAAATGGACGGACAAACAAACCCAAACAACAAACAAACAAACGAGCCGAATGACAAATGCAAGTGTCAATCTTATCGGCTCAGACGCATTTCAAGTCTGACATTAAGCTACAGTGGCTCACAAACTGTAAGGCCCGCGGCAGTCATTTGTTGAAATTTTCGGATTAAAGTTCAATTGGCCAAGGGCTTTTCGCTTGTGTGTGGTACCTACACTGGTTGTGAAATAATTTATTATGGCCTATTTCGTCTGCTCTTTATTGTTGTATTTTAAGTTACTGATTTCTATGCTAATTATAACCCAAAAGATACTTTTTCAAAATTACATTGAATCCAAACACTCGTCTATCATGAGTCATTAAGTCCATACATTTTGCAACCACTTCTGGGTGTTTGAAAATAATAATGGAAAATATTAATGCAGTTTTCAGCAATTTTTCTCTTGCGCGATTGCACGCCAGATAATATTTATTATTCAATTTTCATTAAATCTGATTACCGAAAACTAGTTTGGCGAGGGCAAGAGCTTAATCGAAAAAAAAAACGCAGATCGAAAAATGCCAAAAAATTATTTTTCCGTTGCTTAAATGCAGCATTAATTCGGCCCCCACCAAAACTCTCATAAATATCGTTTGCAAAAATGTTTATAAAGGTGTTGCTCAGCATGTTGCGACAGCAAAAATACAAAAATAAATATACAAATAACTTAAGTTTAAACGTTTAAAGCTTTATCAAAGAGTGCATTTCAGATTAGGAAAAGAAACAAAGGCAATACTCTTATATCCGCTTTCAAACGATGACAAATTGCAAGGCCGAAGTTAGGAAAGTTTGTGGTTTCTCAACGGGAATCGAAATAACCTAACCTATAGACTCAAGGGATTCACTTAGATGAGTCCCCCACTGCTGAAAATGTAGCTATGTAGTTTTCAAACTCAAAACTCTCAGGATTATTGACTCTGGCTCCAGCTGAAAGTCACGTTTTCCGTATGTATTTGGCAATTTTGATTCGAAAACCAGTCCCCCGCAACGTGTGCCAGGTTGTCTAAGGTCAGAGACGACCGCCTGGCCGAAAGGCAAAAGGAAATCCCACCGGCGCGCAGAGAAATCCGGAAAGCCAACACTGTGCCCTGGCGCCTCGGTCACTTTGATCTATGCACTTCAAATGATTTCGCTGCCCGTACCGCTGTCTGCGCCTCTGTTGTTGTTTCTGCCGGTGCGTAAACAACGGAGCGGCAGTTTAAATGATACGGCAACTTTTTCTCCAGCTGAAGTAGGCAAGAAGTTGGCACGTAACATGTGCTTGACTTCGCCGAGCAGCGAGTTCGGGGAGCGGAAGGAGTGCAGATGGTGCGGAACTCTTGAGACAGAAGGGACGTAGCGAGCCAACAATTTCCCCGTCTGAGTATGTGTTTTAGCGAAAAGTGAGCCCTCAGAGCAGAGGTGTGCAACCAGCTTCGTGAGTTTCGTGAAAATCCGAATGGGTGCAGGGCCTGCACTGCAGGCCCCTAGCTCTACCTTGTGAGCAGCTTTGCTTTAGTTTGAGTAAGTAAAGCTACGAGTACTAAACAAAATTGAATTAAACTAATGATCCAAAATAAATACAACTAGTTTTTTAAGTCGGATCTTTGGATGTTTCCGACTTTAGCAATTTTATATTTTACTCAATCAACTCTCGGCCCAATTCCTTTCAGGTATTTGCCCCAACCACCAAAATCTGAACTCAATCACCCCTCTCTAAGACTACAAAGTTCACCGCTCCTAATGGCATGAAACAAATTCGCGCACTTAATTAAGCAATTCCAATTAAAATCAAAGATATTTCACTGCGAGTACGCCCACCGAGGCGGCAACACCCACAAAAAATGGCAGAAAAAGAGACATGAAATTCATATGTGTACTATGCCCGAATAGACTTGTGTACTTTCGCCTATCAAAAGCTAAACGCAGTCAAAAGTTTAGCGCACTCAAATTGCATTTCCTGTCACTTGGTCGAGATCGCTTGACTGCTCCTGCCCCGAATTTCCCCCCTTGTCCAGCTCTTGCCAATGGGTGTGTTCACGTCCCGAGGTCTCCGAGTCCCCGGATCCGATGCCCGGCTCTGGGTTGCCCGGCTGTCTGGGCCGACTGCCGCACACAAGACAGGCGGAGATACCTGTGTGTCGGCCAGTATGGGAGTATGTGGGAGTGTCACATGGGCGGCGGTAATGCGCCGATCCTCGATTCCACGGGCCGGCAAAACAGCATCCACTTCAACACCAACACAACACCAAAACCGGCAATAAACTGCGGCCAGTTACTGTTACATGACATATGATGTCAAAATATGAACAGCAAACCAAGCGATTCGAAATCGATTTAAACACACCGATTGAATACCCTGGCAAACAAATTACATATAAAAAATGACTTTTTTATGACAAAGACTTGGAGAGCTTTACTATCTTTAATAATATTTTTATAATACAAATTTCAAATGCGAAGCACAGTAAACAGACCTGAGTTATATACAAATAATTTCAGTGATAAACAACTAACTAATGCTTAGTTCTTAAAGAAAAATCCTTAGTGCTCAGGCCCTTCGAAATGGTCCTCTGAGACGGATAGGCACAAGCGTGCTTATACAAAAGATTACCCCTCCCCCTGCTATTAATATGTTTTTGCTTATTGCTGTTGTATAATAATCCAGCAATTTTTAATTAACTTTTAGACCCCCGTCGAACCACCCTCACTATTAGGCCATTATACTGAAAGCCAGTCAAAGTAGGCTTTATCTTAATAGCGAAATGTACTTTTAATTTTAAAAGCCATGGCCACCAAATGTACAATGCGAGCCAAACAAAAATCCTTGTACTCCTTTGCCAGTGTTGGTCGGAATTGTTTTTCAGTTGGCCAAATTGAAAATGCTGCCGGTCAATCCGGAATCCAAATAGATGGCGTGCAACATTCATTGAGTTTATCTGGTTTTATTATTGGTTAGTCCAGGGGGAGGGAAATAGTTTTGTTAATTGAAATAAAATTCAATTTGACATTTTTATAGCACGTGAGATAGTTCAGCTAAATACGTGAAAAGTGGAAGCACTTTCTGGGATTCATTTACGATTGAAAATCTGGTATATTTCAATCGCTTTTCTTATTGATTCATGGTTATTGGTTCGTAATCTAAAATGATATAGTTTTTAAGGTTGACTATCGAGCAGGCCAACAGTATATTTTCCATACTCAGGCAAGTGGCAGGTGGAGCCCCACAGATTACAAACATATATAATCCTCATAGGCAAATTCGCTTATGCGGGACCAATTTTCCGTGCCATAAACTTTGGTATTACCCACATGCAGATTTTCCTCTATTCATATTGAAGATTGTGAAATTCACACAAATATAGAGGTGGCAAGTGACCTTTGCCAATGCTTGTCAAACTATTCGCAGCATGATGGATGGGAGTTACCACAAATGAATGGCACATTAATTTGCATTTAAATGTGCCAAAAGTATCTCTTGCCATTTTCAGCGTGTCATTGACTAATGAGCAGTGCCCCGAAAAATTTGTAAATTACAAACCGAAAAAAGAAAACATTTTTGCGAATGCAGGAAACATAAATTACAAGACCCAGACGAAGTAGATTGCCGTGCTGGTCTTGGACGGGCACTGCTGCGGCAGCATAAATATGAAAAATATGAAAAACATTTTGCAAATGTCACATTCGCATGGCCAGAAAACCGATCTCCGTGCCAAATTTCAGGCGCACCCCATTGGAAACACCAATTTGTGCTGTGTATTTTTGTTTAAATTAAGCGTTGGCGGCATTTCCTTGCACTTGCCGAGAGTTGAACTAATAGGTGCATATCTTATTACCTAAAATATTTGAACAAAACTAAAGGCTTTAAAATTGCATTGAAATATATAAAATAGTGTATATTTAAATAAATTTGTGCGTGAAAATAAAACGAGTTTTTAACGGCATATTATATTTTTGTTAGTTATCAATCAGAATAAATAAAATATTTAATTTCCATCTGACTGCAGGAACATTTGTGCACAAGCCCAAGAAATAGCAATTTACATTTTTAGAGAAATCCCAACATTTACAGCCCATTTGCTATTTCCATTTTATAGTACTTTTGAGGTCAAAATACACATTAGCGTTAACAGTTTACAAGTGTTTGCTTCAATTTGTTTCACGTACTTTTTTTTTATTTTAAAGCCCGTTCTGTCGGTAATATCTGAAGATTTTTATGGCCTCTGTGATCGTTTAGATCGAGAGATAATAAAATGCTATTCAGAGTGAGCTATAAACATTACTTGGCTGAAATTCGTTTTCTAAATAAAAATTTAGCCAAAATATCCTGCATCGATCGATTTTATGATGCTATTTTTTAACGTTTTAAAAGTTTCTACCCTGACTGCTGAAATATTAATAAATTTTCTTATATCATTGATTTAAGTCTCTTCTATCCTATTTTGCATTATAGTTATTTTCTCTCAATAATGCAATTCTGAACCTCATCATCTGTTAATGTTGAACATCTCCAAAACAATTTAACTTCCGTTTTAATATATATTTTATTAAACACATTTGATACCAATCACACTGCCGCCCCAATAATCTCCAACACGTTTTCCCCATCAAGCCAACTCAATTCTCCATAAAGTCGGCTCGATCGACACGGCTCAGAAATTTATAAATTGCATACGAGACCGAGCTTAATGTGGCCACTTTAATAGACGCCGCCACTTATCGGGCGCCGTTGATCCAAACACCAGCAGGCGGACACTGGCAACTGTTTATTAAAGAAAACAAAATGCTATAATTAATTTTTCTATTATTTTCTCAAATACTCCCCGCCATTACCGAGCAGGCGCTGGGGCAAGTGGGGCCAGAACGTGGCTATTGAGGAGTCAAACACTATTTCCTGGCCAACTTAATACTCGATTAATTTACAACGCGCACGAAAACAATTGAGGCGAGCGTTTTGGGGAGGAGGAGGAGGAGGCAGTGGCACCGACTGGGACCTCGCTGCGACTATTATGACGTACCGGGCCGAGTTCGATCAAAGAAAGCATAAATAATGCACCGACAGCCGGTCGAGGAGCAGAACTGGTCTGGTCCAAGACTCTGTGGCTGTGCCTTCCGCTGGTGGCCCGGACCGAAATTTATGCAAACGGGTTAATTAACTAAGGCAGAGAAAAAAGGGGAAAACGGCGAAAATTCGAGTGCTGGCAAACTTCAGCCGGGTGGTCCTCCTCCCATTCATTGCCCCCGTTCACAACTCTCTCTTCGCTCCCCCAAGCGGTTTAAATGTGGATCAGCCGTGGGCGGCTAACAAGGCGATGGGAGCCACAAGAAAATTGGCTAACTACATTCGTTCCCCTCATTTTGGACATTTCAAATGTAATTTTATAAATAAATCGTTGGTAAGTCAGTTGGCCAGAGAGTCAATCACTCAATCGACGGCAGCCCATGCGCTGATTCATTCGTTCATTCATTCATTAATGCAGTCAGTCAGTCAGTCAGCGTGTTGCCACAAGATTTTTATCGCAGTTGCCTACAGACGCTTAATTGCCGCTTTATTGCCTGTGGAAGTGTTGAAGATACAAAAATAGATACTCGTTTTTGGTTTTGATATTTCTTATTAAAGTTTTAGCTTTCGGTTATATCTATTGGCTATAATATGAAGTAATCATTTTTAAAAAATATTTCGTTTCAATACCTATATTTGCAATGAACAATACTTTAAATATTCTTGAATCCTTATAGAATATAAAAAATATTTATTGAGAGTTCATTTGATAAGTGTTAAAATCTATTAAAAAAAACTAGGAACACCGACGAAAAATAAATTCTTAAAAATAAGTATGCAAAATTACATAATGAGTTTCTGTTACTGTGTACTATGTACATTTACTGTTGCGTAGTATAAGGTTAGTATCTCAAGAAGTATCATGAGTATCTCATAGTCGAGGAGCTTGGCTATATAATTCCTTTTTGTTGTATTGCGCATACGCAACGTTGTCCAAGCAAACAGTGAGCAGGGCCATAAATCATTTAATCAATATTCTGTTGTGTCAAGAGTAGCAAAAGTTATGTTGCCCACAAAACACATGCTCCATATTGAGACTCAACAAGTGAGCTTTGAATTCTGTCGTTTTTCAGCAATCGCTTCAGTCCTTTACTTTAGAAAATAAGAGACTTTGCAATTAAACTGTCAATTCGCTGGTATTTTTAGAATTATTAGTATTTGATTGTTAATTTATTGCACTGCATTGCATTTGATTTGTGGCCAAATGTGTTGTGTGCCAGTCATGCTGGGCATGGGTGAACACATTGTGTATACGCCAGGTTGTGCAGCGTGAAAGACAGGCTCCAAGGCCACTGTCCAACCAAGACTAATGGTTGTTCATGTCTAAATGATAACTGAGATCTCATCTTTGCCTTCCGTTCCCTGGCCTACGATCCATCAGCCTCTAAGAATGACCGCCCATACAGATGCAAAGTGGAACCTTAAAATTTTACGCATATTTGAGTCGAAGACCGTTAAGCGAACGGAAGTACCCTCAAGGCGGCCCACACACGAGATATCTGACCACAGGGACCAGTCTAGCGATCACCAGACACGAGTATGAAGGAGGGGGATCCAAAACAGAAAAAAAAAAGAAGCCAAAGACAACAAAATTGTCAATAAAGCCAAAAGTCTGAGAGACTAACAACCGAATGGGAAAAGACTCAGGACCCACGCAATAAATCGCTAGTGGGCGTGCAAGTGACTCTCAAACTATGGCATGACAAACGCATTTCCAAACAAAATCACCAGGCAACAAAAACGGGGTAAACATTCGTGATTCCCATTGTGGCCTTAATGACATCATTTGCCCAGGCAAAACATCTGAATGGCGTCAGTTGATTGAACTCTGCATCGTTGGCCTCATCTGAAGGAATCGAAGGCCTTTCTCCGCCACTCTTTTCATTCATGAAAATGCAAATCCCAAACGCTGGCAAGTACTTGACAGCTGCACTATAGTCAGTCCTCAAGTCCCAGTCATATGCCAAGTGCCTTGAGGCACAGCTTCCTTCTCCGTATCCCACTCCCCACCTATCCAAGACGGCGAAAACAGCGATGGAGCTGGTCCACTATCACCTATCGTACTCGTTCGTGTCGCGTGCTAAGCTGTTTATGTTTGGGAATACCCTATGATTCAACAAAAGCATGTTAGCTAGCAGAGCTAAGTGTATTTTAAAATTCCCATTTAACTGTCATTATAACGATAGATAAAAAATGATACACGAATGATATACAGTTTTTGTTTATTTTATCCATATTTTTGATATTTTAACGTTAAGTGTAATATATGTCATCTACTACTACTTATATGAATTTTAATCAGCAAATTAATCTAAACATTTCTGTATTTGTAGAGCATTCAATGTCCGCACCTACTGGAAGTGTGCCAACTCTCTTTGAAATTTGCATGCACTTTTTGCCCATATTTTAGCTATATTTTTTTATAGATCGTGCAATCAATTTGAAAAGTGTTTTTGCGTTGGTTTTACCGGATTTATGAATGAATTTATTTTCGTATGAGCCTCCATCCCCGTTCCCCCTCCACATACTCGTACGCCGGGCAGACTTGTCTGGTTTGTTCCGACGTCGTCGTCGTCGTCTCCCACAGCTTTTTTCGCGTCCATCGTCCGTTTGGGCCGTCGTCGCATTTGTCGTTTGTCGCCCGAATAGGAAACCCAATGCAAATGTGGGCGGACTCGGAGGCGCTGCCTACGCGCAACCCACAAACCCAAACCCAGCAACCGGCGGGCGGAGGAAGCGGATCACTACCTGGTCGGCTAGTGGGTCTGGTGGCTCTGAGCGCAACAACAGTTGGTGGCTGCTTGGGTGCAGTTAGTTGGCTGCCACTGACAATGACGTACTCGTGGCCCAGTAACCCAAGACGGGGAAAGCTCACAGAAAGGGATTAATTGCTTCGATCCAGCCAGTTTAGCCTCGACATTGATGCATTGATTAGATTGTTGATTAGGGGAAATGAACAAAAAATAGTTTATTATTAACAAAGATAAATATAAATAAATAAGAAATGTCTTATCAACAATTAACTTTTTTCTTCCAGACTGTCACTGCAGTCCCATTGGCTCCCTGTCGTCGGACTGCGACAAGCGCACGGGTCAGTGCGCCTGCTTGGCCAATGTCACCGGAAGGAGGTGTGACAAGTGCCGGCCGGGTCACTGGAACCTCACCGAGGGTACCGGTTGCCGGGATTGCCGATGCGATCCCCACGGATCCCGGGGCCATGAGTGTAACCCGTGGACGGGCCAATGCGATTGCAAGATCGGAGTCGGCGGCCAGCACTGCAACGAGTGCACCGAGGGCTTCTTTGGCTTCAGCACCGAGGGCTGCCAGCGCTGCTCGGCCTGCACGGCGGAGGGCCAGGTTTGCGATCCGCACAACGGCCGCTGCATCTGCCCAAAGTTCACGCGGGGCTTGGGCTGTGGCCAGTGTGTGCCGGGCACCTGGGGCTGGCAGAACCGGCTGGGGTGCAGGGAGTGCGACTGCGACCATATTGGCTCTATAGGACAGCATTGCGCGGCGAGTGATGGTCAGTGCCAGTGCCGGGAGGGCTACGCGGGCAGGACATGTGACAGCTGCGCCGTCGGCTACTTCGGATACCCGGAGTGCCGCCGCTGTGCCTGCGATGCCGAGGGCTCCTTCACACGGACGGACGGCCTAATCGCCTGCGACTCCAATGGCCAGTGTCCCTGCAAGTCGCTCGTCGTGGGTCTCAAGTGCGACACATGCATGCAGAGCACCTTCGGACTCTCGGCCCTCAATCCCGAGGGCTGTACCCGCTGCTATTGTTTCGGGCGTTCCGGCGAATGTGAGCAGAGCGACCTCTCCTGGGGCCACATCCGCATGTCGGAGTCACGGAACCTCAGCATCCAGCAGATAAGACCCCAGAACATACCCGGCGCCGACTACGAGTACATTGTGGTGGTGAAGATGGCGGGCAGCAGCTTTCATCGCGAGGACGCGGAGATCCAGCGCATGAACGACCTAAGCTTGGTGCCCAAGTCAACGGGCAACGTATCGATCGGAGCCTACGGACCCTTCTACCACCCGCTTTACTTCCAACTGCCGCCGCAGTTCTACGGAGATCGCACCAGCAGCTATGGCGGCTTCCTCTACTTCACCCTGATCACGGCGGGGGCCCAGAAGCCTTTGGAGCGCAAGGTTTTGAGCCAGTATCCTCTGGTGCAGGTGCACGCCCACTCCAAGCTACTCCTAGACTTCTACGAGTACGAGGAGTTCGAATACTCTCTCAACGTGACCCATAGAGTGCCGCTGCACGAGTCCTACTGGAAGTATCATCACACCAACCAGGCCGTGGATCGGGCCACCCTTATGGCGGCCCTCCAGAACATACGACACGTATTTATAAGAGCCTTTGCATTTGCCGATTTCCAGGAGGTGGTGTAAGTGTTGTACAGGTGTATTTTACATATGCATTCTCTAAATCATCTTCCCTCATTTAGCCTGCAAAACGTCCACATGGATGCGGCAATCTACATCCAAGGTTCCACCAATCTTATAGCCAAGGGCGTGGAGCGCTGCAAATGTCCCAAGCGCTTCGATGGGCTGTCGTGCCAGGACCCAGGACGATCCTTCTACCGTTGGCGCAACACCACCGTTGTGGAGAGTGTGTTCATCGAGGACTTGATAGGCAGAGCAGCGCCGTGCCATTGCAATGGCCGCAGCAGTGACTGCGACAAGGAAACGGGCGTGTGCTTGGTAAGACAATCCCTTAGCCTTGCCAGTTGACTTTGCAGATTTATAAACCGCTTTTTAACATTTTCCATAGAACTGTCGGGGCAACAGCGGCGGCGACCATTGCCAGCAGTGTGCGGATGGCTTCTATGGCGACCCGAACTCCCAGCACGGCTGCCAGGCGTGCCCCTGTCCGGAGACCAACAGGAACTTCGCCCGCGGCTGCAATGTCTGGGACGGCGAGGTGAACTGCGTCTGCAAGCCCGGCTACACCGGCCGGCTGTGTGAGCGATGTCAATCGGGATACTTTGGCGATCCGACGCGGTATCCCAACAGCAGCTGCCAGGCGTGCAACTGCAATCCGGATGGCATCCGGGCCGAAGGCTGCGATCCGGAGACGGGGCGATGCTACTGCCGCGAAGGTGTCACTGGGCTTAAGTGTGACAAGTGTCAGGCGGAACGTCACCATCTGGTGGATAATGGCTGCAGGGGTAAATAGATAATATTCCCCTTTAATTTAGCTTAATTGTTGCTAAAATTGTTGTTTAATTTCAGTCTGCGACAATTGCACACTTCTACTCCTTGATTATGTGGAACTTGTGGGGCACAAGCTGCGTCGCGGAATGCACAATATGGATCTGACCGGAATCCCTGCTCCGTACCGCAAGCTATCCGAGTACGAGAAAGCCTACGTTGAGTGGAATGAAAGACAGCAGGACTTCAGCCAGACCAGGCGACTGCTGAAGGACTACGACTCCGCCGGCATCCTTAAGCTCGATGCCCATGCCGAGAATCTGAAGTTCCAGTCTCGCAAAGCAGTGAGCACCATTGGCAAGCGTGAGTTTGCCCTCAAAACGATGCGGGAGGATGCCCTGGTTCAGCGGCACGATGCCGGGATGGTGCGGACAGAAGTCCTTCAAACCCTCTCCGACCTGCGGAGCTATGGGAAGAGTGCCCAGCACCTAAGCCTGCCGACGGCCCTAAAGCAGGCCCGGTTCTACCTGCAGGCTGTCCAGGAGCACGACCAACTGGTCCAGGGAATCCGCAGCACCAACGACTGTGCCTGGCGCCACTTCTATGCCATGGGAAATGCCTCGGATGCTGCCTTCGACGAGAGTGGCCACCTGGAGATGCTGTGGCGGGACCTCAACCAGACCAATCATCGCGTAGTGGACTTGAGACTGCACGTGGATCGCGTCTTGGAGGTGGAGAGCGAGGCGGAGGACGTTCTGGAGCACGTACGCAATCTGAGTGGTCACGTGGGCGAGTCCTACCAGGAGCTGAATGACCTCAACCAGCTCATCTCAGAGCACACCGATCCGGGCTACCTGGAGCGCGGCGAGGGCTTGGTGAGGCAAACGCTCCAGCGGCAGATAGATCTTAATGGGCAGCTCAACCATTTGGATGGATCCCGGGTGCTGCTGAACACCACCTTGGGCGTGAAGGCCGAACAGCAACGGGAGGTGCGAAAGCACTGGCTGCCCAAGGCGGAAAAGCACGCCAACCATCTCCTGGAACGGTCCAACGAGTACGCCCGCCAGTTTCAGCCTACCAGGAACGGAGCCCGCATAGCCATGCTGGCGAGTTCGGCGCACAGCAATATAACCAAGGCCATCAACGATGCACGACTGGCCTCGGCCCTGGCCAAGGAGCGAGTGTACGAGGCCCAGAGGACACTTTATCCCAGTGACGGCAGCTCTATGATCGATCGAGCCAAGCATTCGTTGCACAGATCAAGGCAGCTGCAGCAGGAAGCCCTCAAGCAGATGCACAAGTCCAATGTCCTGAAGGACAAGCTCCACCGGCAGGAGCAGCAGGTGGAGGGCATCAAAGCCACCATCTTTGACTGTGGCCTGCGCACGAACAACATCTCCAGTCAACTTCAGGGCCTCTCCGAGGGCTCTGCCCGCCGGCAGACTAAGGAGAGCCTAGAGCTGGCCGAGAGAACTGGGGAGCAGATGCGAGCAGAGCTCCGACTGGCCAAGGAGATGGAGGAATCTATCCAGAACATGCGCAAGTCATTCTCCACCCTGGAACCGGACTGGGAAATCAAATTGGGCATGGCCCAGGAAAACATTTCCTTGACCAAAACTAATCTCCGACTAGCCAACGTCTCCCTGAGCTACCTTGAACGCCAGGCCGACCAGGAGCAGGCAAAGTTCGAAGTCTGGAACAACAGCATGGCCCAGCAGTTGCAGCAGCTTAGAGATCAGATTGCCAAGGCCAGACACGCAGCCGAAGCGGTGAGTTTAATAAGAATAAGACGTTCTTTAGGTTGATTGAAAAACAATTACAATTTTAATTACCTTATTCTTTTCCCTACAGATCGATGTCTCTTTAGAGTCCCTGGGACCCAAATGCAGTCGATCATATCTGCCCGCCTCCTACGGGCTAAGCACCTCAAACAATCTCCGTCTCAGCTTTGCCCTGGCCAATCATCTCGAAAGTTCTCCGCTGATCCATTTGGAGGGAAGCGAGGGGCGCCACATTACTCTGGAGCTGCACAAGCGTCGGGTACGCCTGGTATGGAATCTCGGCGGCACAACTGCCACGGTCACACATCCCATGGTGGTGCAGACACGGGACCCCAAGTACGACGATGCCTGGTTCCACGTGGAGGCCAATCGGACGCTTAACCTGGGCAGCCTAATGGTGCGCCGGATGAACAACTACGGCGAGCTGACCCCCACCGTTCCGGTGACCATTACTGGTTCCACGGACACGGAGCACACACGCTTCTACCAGTCTCGCCACGATCGCATCTCATTAGGTGGCTTCGCCTCGAAGGACCTTCAACTCACGCCGGGACTCAATGTCGTTGTACACCAGGTGGAGGTCGACAACAAGCCACTGGGGCTGTGGAACTTTGTAACGAGCGAGGGAAGCTGCGGGGGAGCAATGATTGGGGCGAGAGAGTCGGCAGCTGCATCCACGGCTCGCCACTTCAATGGCCTAGGATACGCCCAGCTGATGAAGACCCGACCCAGACCGACCCGGAAGAATCTCTTCTCAGTGCAGATGACCTTCCGAACGCTGGACGAGAATGCCCTGCTGTTCCTGGCGGTTGATGACAAGAACGTAAGTACTTACTATTTATTATTTAAATTAATATTAAATGATTAATCCTCCTGGCAACAGAACCGCTCGGTGTCGGTAACCTTGAGCCGGGGTCGGATCATGTTCCGCATCGACTACGGCGACGAGTCCAAGCTGGAGATCAACACCACCAAGAAGTACAATGTGGGTCAGTGGATCAAAATAGAGGCCGCACGAGAGTTTTCTGCCAAACGAAGCACGGAAAATGGAATGCTTCGTGTGAACAACGATCGTCCTGTTTCAGGAGCTCCCACACTACCAGTAAACATTCACATGCTACCGGATCTGTCCAAGGCGGTTTACTATTTGGGCGGAGTTCCACCAGGTATGGTTAGATGAAAGCCACCTTTCCTCCTTTAAGAAGTTCAAAGCCAAACTACTACTACTAACATTGTACCTAGGATTCACTTCGGGCACTACGAAAGCTCCTGGAGCTGATAACCCCTTCCTGGGCTGTATGAAGGATGTCCAGGTAAATGGGGAGACCTACGATCCCCTGGAGAGTTCCAGTTATTACGGCGTAGAACCCTCCTGCAAGGACATGATAACCAAGTGAGTAGTTGCTTCATTTCGTTGTAGACTCCTTTCTAAAAGGCAATCCTCCTGCAGAGCTGGCTTCTCGGGCAACGGTTACTTGGAGCTGCCCTCGCAGTCTCTTCGGAAACGATCAAACACCGCTTTGGTGTTCCGCACTTTGCAGCCGGACTGCCTGCTACTCCTGGCCGCCTATCCACCGGAAGTCCTGGCCGACTACGATTCCAAGGACATCAAGGGCAACTACTCCATGAGCCTGGTAGATGGCCAACTGCATGTGTGGGTCAACTCGGGCCGCAGCTTCATCAAGATGTCCTCCAACTTCAGCCAACTAAACGATGGCGAGCTGCATGTGGTGAATCTGATCAAGACCGGCCGGAAGCTTGAGCTAATGGTGGACGATGAGCTGCAGGAGGTGCGCAGCCTGACCGGCACTCCGACGGTGGTCAGTCTGCCCCGCGACACGGGTGGCCTCTACATAGGCGGAGCCCCGCCCCACGAGAGCTACACCCCGCTGGCACCCACTTTTGTGAACCTGGAGGGCGCCATCCGAGACGTGGTGTTTAACAACCGAACCGTGAACTTCAACGACGCTCTGACTTTCGCTAACGTTCAGATTGGCCGCAATGGTCCCCTGATGGGCAGCCTCAAGGGGGGACTCTACGATGTCCTGCTGAAGACGGAACCGATGATTGGAAAGAGTTTCACGGCCTCGCCCGAGGGCTGCAAGCGGGTAAGTTTCAAGAGCCCTCTTCTTCTTCGGCCTGGTTTGAATGGGGCTAAAGACGGGATCGGGGTTTCGCTGTCCATCTGATGCATGTAAATATGTGGCTGCCTAACTATGTTAAACTCAACCGTTTCTCTTTGTTTTATAGGATTTTAGTTGCTAAGCAATTATGTCAAAAGCGACTACGCTAAAAGCTTCAAGCGCTGCGCTTCACGAAAGCTCATTTGTATACTAATTTCGCCTAAAACAAAACAAAATCTAACCAAACAAGCTACTCTATGTGGTCTACATGTGGATTAATATAACAACCCAACCATCATCAAAGATATAACCTCAGTTCTAGCATTAAGCTTCAGGCTTCAGGAAAATGCCCACAAGAGCACGCTCAGAGGGGACGCTTCTAAGACCTCTGCACCTGCTCCTGTGGGCTGGCTGATTTACATACTTTTAAGCCCGGTAAACGATCGTTTTAAGCTTCTGGGAGCGCCTATTCATAGTTTTTAAGAAATGCTCTATGATGTAAATATTTCATACGACATGTTTGCTTAGAGATAAGGCCGCTCCAGAGCTCACCTTAGTTCGTAAGACTCGCCATATTCAGATCACACACATCACTCATCAACGCTTTGTGTACGTTTTTGCTTTCATTACTGTATTATACAATTAACATTTGCTTACTGCAACGTGGACATTTGATTGTTATCACATTTTACCAAATAAAACATTTTTATAACAACGAAAATCGAACAGAAATCATGGCAAAGTTTTTATTATCTAACTCACACTCGCTGGGTGAGTTCTCTCACTCGGCAAAGATGCTACGCTTAAATCTCAGAAACTAACACAAAGTCGTCGCGGTGAGTTGAGTTCCAATCCAAGTTGCGATAGACTCGGATCTAATCAAGTTGCTCTCTTCCAGATCGGCAGCTACTCCTACGAGCCGAATGCCTTCAAGTTCGGCGACGACATCTACAGCTACTCCCAGTTGAAGCTGCCGGAGCGCCACTTTTGGCAGCGCAACTTCCACCTGAGCTTCGACTTCCGCTCCTTCTATCCGAACGGCATGCTCTTCCTGTCCCCGGGCAGCAAGGAGAAGCCGAAGCACTATGTAGCCCTCATCCTCAAGGACGGGCAGCTGGTCCTGGTAGTACGCGGTCGGCGGCGCGAGGAGCTCCAACTGACGGCCAAGTTGAACGACGGCGAATGGCATCGGGTGACGGTTGGCTGCCAGGACCGGAAGGTTACCATGTCGGTGGAGATTGGACGCACAGACCAAAAGACCTCCGCCCAGATGAAGCTGCCCAAGAAGATTGGCGCCTCGCAGCTGCTCTTGGTCGGCGGACTGCCCCAGGCACCGGTCAAGGTGTCCTCGGAGCTCTACGTCCGCCTGGAGCCCTTCAAGGGCTGCCTGCGGCGAGTCAGCATCAACAACAGTACCCAGGACCTGGCCCGTCCCGGCAAGCACTCGAACGTGGGTCAATGCTTCCCCACTGTGGAGAGGGGCAGCTACTTTCCCGGCGATGCATACGCCATTTATAGTGAGTTTGAGGGAGTCTGGTATTTTGGGGCGTGACATGATGAATTGTAATGTTGACGTATTTGCCTTTGCAGAGAAAAACTTTAATGTGGGCAAATACCTGGATCTAGAAACGGAATTCCGGACGTCCGAACTTTCGGGAATCCTGCTAAGTGTCTCAGAGCCCAAGGGTTATCCTGCCCTATCTCTGGAGCTACTCAATGGCAATGTAAGCTGTTAATTTGGTATTAATACTCTACTTGTATAGAGTACGCTTATTTATCTAATTACATATAACTTTTATATATTTTTTAATAGATAATATTCTCCTGCGATCTTGGGGATGGAGTGCCCATGCGTGTAGAATCTACACTGCCCACGAAGTACGCTCTATGTGACAACAAGTGGCACAACATATCGGCCCTTTACGACGGCGAACAGATTGTCCTCCGCATCGACCAGTTGCCAGCCGTGATAGGCGTGGGAAACCAGCAAAGTGCAGGGAAGGTGCAAACACGCTCTCCTCTCTACATAGGCGGGCTGCCAGGTAAAACTACCTATGGCTTAGCCACATGATTTTACACAGAAGTATTTAACCTGTCAATATCCTGGCTTGCAGAAATTGCTCCCAGTGGGTCCCTGATGGCGCGGGAGAATTTCAAGGGCTGCATCCGGCACGTGTCCATCCGGAACGAGAGACGCGACTGGATCGACATGGACGACCTCAGGAACGTGCTGCTGAGCGAGTGCCTCGTGTCCAGCGATGAGAGCTGAAGCAGAACGCATTTGGGGTTCATACGGTTCCTGTTGACGCCACACCAAAACTTTTTCCAAATGTATTGTGATCAATAACGAGTTTAGAGCCAGTTATTTATAGCCTTTCACTGCCATATAAGCTAGGTTACTTAGGATTAACTTTGCCTACTTTTACTTAATTGCCAGTGACTGCATTTCGAAGTTTGCAATTTGATTTTTAATTTATTTGCTAGTTTACTTGGATCTAATTTTGTCCTTTATTTATTTTATATTCTAAAAGAGGCTTTAAGTTTGTATTGTATCATGGCATACAGCTTATACTACGTTTGTGTTTAACGAATCTCGCGTTTGTACATTTCGCTTCGAAATTTACTTTAGTAATTTTCATATTATCATTTGTACATAGAATCGGCCATTTAGTGTGTAGTTACCAAAACATTTATTTAGTTCATATCATTTTAATAAATAAAAATCACTTTTATTCAAACTTTTCACTAAAAATTGGTTTCGATATAGCGTATACCTAATATTGTGCAGCTTAAAAATTTCTCATTTCTATGTTAAGTATTATCTTTAAACAAACACGCTTTATTATTATTGTATAATATAAAAAGCTTCTTGATGACTTAAAAAAAAAGAAAAAGGCGGTTTTTTAAGACTATGGGTAGGATGTTTCTAAACATATCCCATGTGGTGTCATCACAGTATCTGTAGAAGTTTGGAAAAGCCGCAAAAAAAAACTAATTATAATATAATCGGCTACAATTTGGATGCTCTTTCAAGATAACCAATGATTTCTGAAATCCAGATTTTTAAATATTAAACCAATTTTAAATTTTTGAGTTTTACTTACTCGCTCAAAGAATGATATTATTTTGAGCGAAAAAAGTTCGATAAAAAAATAATGATAATTTTTTGGGTTCGTCTGTTTTCGATTCATAGAATCATGTAAAAAAATGTTCAAAGAAACCTCTTAGAAAGAAGTTATTTCACATTGAGCGAAATTCTGAGCGAAAAACTATCGCTCGAACTTTTTTCGCTCAAAATAATAATTATAATTCTTTGAGCGATGGAGTAAATATAAAATTTTAATTATTAATGGCAAGCAAAATATATTAAAATCAATAGATTATAATTAAACTTTGATTTTTATTTTTTCACTTATAATGATTACGTGCCATGCTAGAAATTTAATACCTATTTTTGTTTTGATTTAAAATTTAGATTTCCTTCACATATTCAAAGTGGGTGAGAATTCCACTGAATTTTAAGATTTACATAAATAAAGCCAACGCGTATTGTAATGTTTTACATTTTTCAAAAATAGTTTCCTTAGACTTTTGTTTCACCTGCTTGAATCATTACTGTCGATACTCTCCTACAACTGTATATTTTATAGCCCTTTGCACACAATGAGTTTTGCTCAAAAGTCTCTTAGAAGCAGCCGACGAACCCGCATGGGCTCCTTGGATATTGGCCACTACATTTACTGTGTCAACTTCTACGACAATGGACTGAGGGCTGTGCGCGATGAGTTTGTGAAGCGCGTTGTCAGCGGATCTCGTCGGGAAGTATTCGTAATCGATTTGGATAAGGAAGTCGAAGAAGCAAACCATCAAAATCAGCGAATCTCCAGGACAAGGTCACTGGGTGAGCATCCTCCCCAATTTCTCCCAGCCTTTACTCATAGTTTTAGACCAGGATCGGTAAACACTCCCGTGGATAGGCTGAGCGTTGCCCTGTTGCGCATTCGCGACTGTGTCGCCGAGTACGACAAGGTAACTAAGGACATTGAGGCGGAGGCGAATTTCGATCTACACAGCTACTGGCAACGGAATATTCCAGCACAGATTAAGAACCTTACGTCAGTGGCGACCAAGAAAAAGGATGTCACTGAGTCAAGCCGGGGTCCAGCAACGGCAAAGCCAAAAACTGGTAAGGGCACCAGTGACAAGGTGCACTTGGCCAAGATTAACTGCAGGTCCGTAACTGCAAAGGAGCATCACAAAGTTGGCAAGGGTTTGCCGGCGTCCAGGCGGGTGGTAAGTTTAGTCAGTAATAGGTTCTTGGACGCCCAAAATGTTAGTTGTATTGCTATTGTATGTAGGGATAATACAAATTAAGTTTTATTTATTTGGGTAAAGTTCACAAGATTATTAA
>JAEIIL010026173.1:0-27308 GCA_018905715.1 Drosophila lini | reverse complement strand
ACCGGGGGCCTTCTGCGTGTTAGGCAGATGTGATAACCGCTACACCACGGAAACAGCTGAAAGCGGGGCAGCCAAACACTGGCCAGTTTTCGGCGTTAGAAAAATTGTCAATTGTTTACTATTAATATATTATTCGTTAGTTGTATACAAAAAAATAAACAACACTACGGAAAGACCATTCCTTCAATTTCCATTTTATAGTTTTCTTAGTTAGATAATTACGATTAAGAATTTTAATTCAGATAAATAATTCATCTATAAAATTAAAACTAAAGCCATTAAAAAAATAAATGGCAATCTTTATTTCTGTTTCTCTTTTATCATATGCCAAATCCAACATTTTATAAAACCAAGAGAAATAAGTTTTCCGGAGAATAAAAAAGTAAACAGAAAAAAGCTACTTTCCATTCGCAGCCGGTAGGATTCGAACCTACGCTCCCAGAGGGAATCTGATTTCGAGTCAGACGCCTTAACCACTCGGCCACGACTGCTTGTGAAGCTAGCGCGTCCAAAGTCAAATATAGCAGTTGCCAGTCGGAGCAGCTCGGCCCTCTTGCTCGTTCCTGGTGCTTTGGCGAAAAAATTCGGGGGATGGTCTTTGGGTGTGAAACGTTCTTATTGCGAGGCCCGCAAACATTTACTTTGCCAGTTCTCTCTGACCACGTTTCGCATATTAAAAACTGTATATATTTTCACGGTGTGCCATTCATCTTAGTGATGCACAACGTCAATTTATACAAACAGTACTTAGTTGAGAAATTAAGCTAGTTTTTTTTAACTATTTTAAAGTGAGTGAATGAATGTCGCCGCCCATATTTCCATTTATAATTTTCCTTTCAGAGTCTTTGACAGCTAAAAATTATTATTATTTACAATTGGCGCTGGTTTATTGCACTTGTTTTTGTTACTGACTCCGCTTTTATTATTCTCGCTGCCATATGGGATGGATGTTTTCTTATTTCCGTTTTTTCGGTTTTGAAAGATTGTTCCACATGATCATCATCGCCCTCATCGAATCTGGGCTTGTGCCCCACTGACTGACTGACTGACTGACTGAGCGAGTGAGTGACTTGTTGCATTATTAAAACTGAATGAGCGACCTTATTGCCTGCACACTTGGGGGGCAATGAATGGGACAGCTGCCTGGGCTGCGCTCGATGGAGTGGAAGATTGCGTAAGATCTCTTCCGTTGCGCGATAATTGAATACTTGAGAAATTTAATTAACGCCAGTATTCATATGTGTGAAAAGGCATATAGAGGGTGTTCGGTTTGGTTCTCTGGGTCAATTGGTTGAGCTGCTAATTGGAGTACGAAATATATTTGAGTGATTGAGAATTTTGACCAAAGTGTTTAATATAAATAATTTATTATGTTATATTAAATATTTATAAATATTAAATATTTAATTAATGGGCTAAATTTCGCTAAAATATTACACAAAGCTAGTCAGGTCAACATTTCAACGTCATTTGAGTTATTTACATAAACTTAGTATCAAATCTTTTGTTTCTTAACTTTAAATCATTTAATGTGTTTATGTTTATTTATAGATTATAACATTATTATTTGTATTAGTTATCTTGGCCAGGCCTTGAGATATGTACATATATTTTTCTGTCTGCCGGTTTTGGAGCCGGCACACTTTATCCATTGAAAGACATGGGTGTGTCCGCGCCAAACAAGTGTGATGTAATTGCATAATGTCAACAACAACATTTGTCTGACGCTGACGCGACGCGGCGCGACGGTGGCGATGGCGGCGTCTCTGTGTCGTTAGCTGCTCCTAAATTTAATTGTTGTTTTCCGCACAAAAAGGTCATAGAGAGAAAGAGCCAACAGAAAGTGAACTAGAAAAGCTGGCTGCCATTGCCAATGCTTCCAAAAACCACGCAAATATGTGTGCAGTCACCAAAAGGGGTTTAATCCATTGACATTGTTACCCTTTTTTGGTAGCCAGATTTGAGTTTGTTTTTTGGGTATTTGATACAAATATCTTGGTTTACTTGGCGTTTAAACTTTAAAACTAAAAGAATCGCAGCTTACATAAAATATTTAACAAAAATCATTAAATAATAAGGCTTTTTAAGAGCACACCAAGAGCTTGCAATGCGTGAGAAACCAAAGGTTTGTTCTGTTTTCCAGAACTCCTCTTTTCTTTATTTCTGCCACCTACACAACTCTCAGCTAGCTCCGTCTTGGAGGAGTCTGAATCAACCCACGCTGGAAAACTGTTAGGCTCGTTAAGTTTATTCAACGCCCACCCATTCAACACAACAACTCCCTAGCTCGTCTGCATCTTTTTCTTGTAGTCACTTAAAAAGCGTTTATTCAGCATTATTCTGTTTGATTTCAACCCAAAACTGAACATTTTACGCCGCCCACGCACAGCGAACAAGTTGTGCAAGATGAGGTGCGGTGAGGTGTTGCTGTTGCTGTTGGCAGCAGAGTTCAATTACCTGCACATCACGATATTGTTGTTAAAAGAAAGCTCAAATATGCGGCACGCGTCGCCAATACGTCATAATTAGCAAACGGCAAAGTCAGCAGCAAATAAACGCCTTTTGGTAATGCATTTTTGCTGCACAGGAAACAATTTTAGATAATTTATAATTTAATTTCTGAGGTGATGAGATTGAGTTTGTGAGTAAAAATAGTGGTGATGAGGTTCCCTGGTTGGCTACTTAAAAATCTGTATTTGGAAAAGATCTTTGTTTTAGGCATTACACTTGCTTCTTGATTAACTGCACTTTAATTTAAAATGCAAAGGTGTTTTTTTATCTGTGTAACAGCGATTATTGTATTGTTTCTTGTTCTTTTTTTTTATGAGCACTTTTTTTCCTGAGCATATATAAGCCGACTACAAAAGTCGCCGCCCACGAAAGGGGCTACACTCCATACTCACTCCCCCTTTGCTTTTCCCTTTCCTTCTTCCACTTCCCATTGCAATTTCCTCTTTAAATTGGCATATTTATGTAGAAATTTGTGCTTTTAATTGGGGGAAAAAAGAGAGAACTAAAGAAATGCTGGTGGGTGTAGTGGAAGAAATCGGGTCAGCATAATGCACCTTAATTATGACTTATTGTTGCTTCTCAATCTCAAGTGTGTCACATGGAAATTGAGCTGTGTTTCGGGTTACGAATTTGGCTGAGCTTGGCTCATTACATTTCAATTTGTTATCTCAGTTGAGCGGAGTGATGACATTATTTTCTATGTTTATTCGCCTGCCAATTGTTTACGATATTCTGAAGGTTAATACTATTATTCGTGGTATTCGAAGACAAGCGCACCACGCCTAAAATTTAAAGAGCAGCAGCAGAAACACTCACACATTTTTTTGTTTATTTATTTTGGTTGCTGCTCTCCCTTCTTGGTTCGTTTGGGGATCGAGACAGCTCAGCAGAGGAGGAGCTCCTTCGGTTCGTTTTGATTTTCGAGGCATAATGAATTTTGGGGGTTTCGTAAAAAGCCGAATGGATCTTAAAATAGTTTTCACCGATTCTTCCGTTTATATTGCTATCTCTGCGCCTGCTGCCTTAGCACGTGGATACGAGAAAATGTAGAGAGAAGTATGCATTTTCCCCCGGGTGCTCGCTCTTTTCTCCCCGCAATTCAAGAATCTATTTTAGCCAAAATTAGAAATTAACTAAAGTGGAAATATGCGGCAGTCCATTTTGTGTGTGTGTCACCTCTCACCCTTCGGCGGTTTCTCTGCTTTCCCCCGAGCAACGCCATTTGACATTCTCAGGGAAATCCGACGACTGTCTCTGACGGAGAGAGAACTCTCTTCCATTTGGGTGGTTGCACTTTACTCTCTCTCTCGCTCTCTGTCAGCGGCTCTCAGTGTTTTGCCACCCCCTTTTTCGTTTGTTCAACTGCCTTGCAGTTTTTTAAGGTCAGTCGAAAATTTTCCAGCTGAGCGTAAAGTTGATGAAAGAAACACCGCCTAACTCAAAGCTTATCCTCCTTCGTTCTTTATTGCAGCATTTTAACTGAAATACAAAAGAAATAAATCATGACTGAAGTCGAGCAACCGCCACAAAACGGCATAGATCCCACTGCCGGCGAGGAAGATGACAGCAACAAAGCACGTCCCGCGGATATTGAACAGGTACGTTGTGCACTGCACCCAGGGAAGCCACAATCGAGGAAACAACCACCCCTCTTACTCACAACCCCTTTATTTTTTTTGTACAGGATATGCGCGAAATGGAGCGTCGCAAGCGAGTGGAGGCCATCATGGGCTCGAAACTCTTCCGCGAGGAGCTGGAGCGGATCGTGGACTCGGCCCGTGAGGGCGGTGCCGGTGCCAGTGGTATTCTGCAGCAGCTTTCGGACATTGTGGGCGTTCCAGTGACGCGGGTGGGCAATGTATTCAAGAGCAACAACTGCATGGTGCCCATCAACGACATACGCGGTGTTGAGTCCATGGGCTATGCCAAGGGCGAGAAGATACTCCGGTGCAAGCTGGCCGCCACATTCCGTCTGCTCGATCTGAATGGCTGGACCCAGGGTCTGGGCGCACAGATCACCGCACGTCTCAAGGTTGATCAAGAGTACTTCCTGGTCAATCCGTTTGGGCTTCTCTACCACGAGATCACTGCCTCAGCGCTAAACAAGGTGGATATGCAGGGCCAGATTGTGGAGCAGGGCACCACCAACTTTGGCGTGAATAAGAGTCGTAAGTTGAAGTCTAACATGATATATAGAATACTTGTCAATATTCAACTAATTAATTTGTCTCTTTTCCATTTAAGACTTTGTCCTCCACTCGGTGATTCATGCTGCACGTCCCGATATCCGATGCGCCATTTACATTGGCTGCAGTCCAGTGGTGGCTATTTCCTCCTTGAAGGCTGGTCTGCTGCCGCTCACCAAGGATGCCTGCGTGCTGGGCGAGATCACCACACACGCGTACACTGGCCTGTTCGACGAGGAGGAGCGCAACCGTCTTGTTCGCAACCTCGGTCCGAACTCTAAGGTGATGTTGCTAACCAATCACGGTGCCCTGTGCTGCGGCGAGACCATTGAGGAGGCCTACTTTGCCGCCTGCCACATTGTCCAGGCGTGCGAGACCCAACTGAAGCTGCTGCCCGTCGGTGTGGATAACTTGGTGCTGATTCCAGAGGAGTCGCGCAAGGCCATCTATGAGCAGTCGCGTCGCCCTCCAGAGGATTTGGAGAAGAAGTTTGCCGCTGTTACGGCCGGCGATGATGGTGCCGCTGCTGAGAAGGATGCAGCTGAAGCCGCTGCCACGCCCAAGATAGGCAGTCCGCCCAAGTGGCGTGTGGGTGGAGCTGAGTTTGAGGCTTTGATGCGTACTTTGGATAATGCTGGCTATCGCACTGGTTACATCTACCGCCATCCTCTGATCAAATCGGATCCACCCAAGCCCAAGAACGATGTGGAATTACCGCCAGCTGTGTCATCTCTGGGCTATCTGCTCGAGGAGGAGGAGCTCTTCCGTCAAGGGTAGGAGAAACTTCCTTCTATTGTGGGACATATCTATATATCAATACTGTATCGAATTTAAAGTCGATATATGTGCGATAAATCGATATTCTGCTTGTCGATGTATAATATGGGATTTTTTCTCTTGATGTGCATAACTAATTTAATATTTTCCAATTATTTAGAATCTGGAAGAAGGGTGATCTACGCAAGGGTGGCGATCGCAGCAGGTGGCTCAACTCGCCCAACGTGTACCAAAAGGTCGAGGTCCTGGAAACCGGCACACCCGATCCCAAGAAGATAACAAAGGTAGAGATAATTACTTTTGAAGATATGAAGCAGCAAACCACAACCACAACCACGAGCCTTAAGGAGATTGAAGGGAAATAGTTGTATCGATGTTGAATCAGCACTTCTATATATTCAGACATTCCATCTTTGATTTTCAATTAGTTAGCGCCAAGTTTTAGTTCACAACTCTGCTACTAAACTGCAACTTTACGCATCAAAGTTTCTTCTTAGCGTTTATTAAGCCAATTCAAATAATCGATACACAAAAACTATATATTTATATACCTTGGAAATAGAATTTAACTCATGCTAAAACCAAAATACTTTGACCTGCTTTGCGAGCAAGAAACCAAATACTTGTAACATGTGCATTAATCAAATAAATATTTAAATGTATTCAAAAAAACAAACAAAAAAATGAAACTTTTGCATAGATGATTTTGTGCCGCCTTTACGATTTATTGCTGAGGTGAAAAAAAAAACAGAACAAAACAATGCAAAGAAAGAGAAAGAAATTTGCTATTAATAACTTAAATTACACTAAAAATCAATCAGCATTTTGTATCATTTAATACTCGATTTCATTGATTTCATTTATAATTATCTTTTAATATTTTCATTCATTCATCAACTTTTTCCTTTGCATGTTTTTACTTTTGGAAATACTTTTCTCTTTGTTTGTGATTGTTTGTTATTTTCTTCAAGGCACAAAATCATTTTGCTTGTTATTTAAGTTTTGTTTTTGTTTATTTGATCATTGCAAGATATAAGTATGGAATGGGTCAAACATTACAGAATAATTAAGAACGTAACCCTAAATATAAGGTTTAAACGAATTGTAACAAAAGATATATATTTAAAAAGAATACTTTCACCCTTTAATAAGAACCTTGAGTGTTGTTCATCATCCCACATTTAAAACGAATTTCTTTCTCTTTCTTTTTCCAATTGCATTGCTTCCTCTCACCCACCTCTCCAAAAAAAAAAAAACCCACAAAATTGTCCAACAATGTACAATGTACGAAAACGCAGTGGGTGGCTGAGGGTTCTCCCACCCACTCAACGCCAGTGAGGATAGAAGATCCGCTCCAGTTTGTGCCTGCCGGAACCAATCCGAGAGAGTTTAAGCGGGTCCAGCAACAAGTCAGTATTCTATGCGTTTTTGTTTTTGAACATAATCTGAACTAGCTTGAAAAACATCAAACAACAGATCAAGGACAATCGACGTGCTGACAAAATTTCCGCCGGACCACAGTCCCATATACTGGAGGGCGTCACATGGGATGAGGCTAGCCGACTCAAGGATGCCACCGTCTCGCAGACCGGCGACCATGTTGTGATGATGGGTGCCGCATCCAAGGGAATTATCCAGCGTGGATTCCAGCACAATGCAACGGTGTACAAGGCTCCCTATGCCAAGAATCCATTCGATAATGTCACGGATGATGAGCTTAATGAATACAAACGCACGGTGGAGCGGAAAAAGAAGTCGGTGCATGGCGAATGTAAGTGGGAATAAATAAATAATAGATCTTATTTTGATAATTTACTCTTATATTGCTCTTATTTGCAGACACTGACACAGATTTCTCTGAATCCGAGGCAGTCCTGCAGGCGGGGACAAAGAAATACCCTCAGAGCGAGCCAGAGACCGGTATGTCAGCAACATTAATTGCATTCCGCATTAGCAGTTACTAATATCTTTTATTTTATTATTATTTTAGAGCACCAAGTCATTGAGATTCAAACACAGCAGGCGCCGGTGCCACGACAGGCAGAAGTTGTGCTCAGCGATGGTAAGTCCCTTGATGTCTTTGTCCTGTCACACTTGATTTTTGTTTTTAGTTCATCTACGATTTAATTTTAATCACGCACACACGCAAGGACATTCAAAAAACACGTGTCCCAGAGTTATGTTATGTCTTTTTCCCCAACTATCATGTGATCGAAATTTGAATTTTTTAAACAATTTGTTTGTCAAGTTTATTTATTTGTTATTCCTCGTTATTATTCCTTTTTTGTTATCCCTTTTAGTGCATTTACACGTTTTTATTTTTATAGATCCTTTTTGTTTTATTTTTATATTTATAATTTTATTGCTATCGAGGACGCGGCTGCTCTATGTTTATGATTAAGTATTTTGATTAGCTTTAAGGGTTAAGTTTTACTCCCAAGTAGTGTATTATCGATATTTTTAGTTAATTATTTGGCATAGCTGTTATTTATTGGATTCCTAACATTTTTCTAACACTTTTCTTATGTCATTTCCCCTTTTTTTTCGTTTATCTTTTTTTTTTTTTTACTGAACTTGCTCATATTTAAATTACCAAAAAACAAACACACTCGTCAAAAACTACACACACTTCAATTACATAATGTAGTCAACAAAAAACTACTTGTAGCAATTGATACCGTCACAACATCCTTTCTATAAATATTTTCAAAGTGTTTCAAAGCTGTAATAACACAGTAAACCTTTTATTCTTTAAATAGTTATATATTTTGTTAATATTCTTTTAATTTTTTTTTTCAATTTAATTATTTTGGGCAACATTTTATTAAATCCTCACATCACGTACTTCCAAGGAACCAACTGTTGTTCGGCGTGTATTAAATGATGTTTTAGTTTCAATATTCAACAAGAAAACAGCACAACACAACAACAGCAATTAATTCAACAACAAACCATTTATTGTAGTAAAGAAGCTGCAGTTTAAGTAGTTATTCTATGTTTTGCTAATTTTTTGTTTATTTTTCCCAAATTCGGCAATTGTAAAATGAAAAATTTTACCTTTCTATTATTTTACTTAGGAAGAAACCCCAAAACCAAATAAATTGGCAATTTCCTAAGAGTTTAAATCAAAATATAGCAATTAGTGGGCTCGGTTAAAAGCGAAGTGTGTGTGTGTCTAAGTCCTCAATTTAAGAAATGTTCTTACAAAAAATAAAACAAGTAAAATAAACGAAGAAAAAACAGCAACCAAAAACAGGAAGCAACCACCGAAGCTCTGAACAGAACACAAAATTCTACTACTACCACTACTACATACTACCTTTTCTACTACTACTACTACTACTACTGCTACTACTGCGGCTGCTGCGCTCTTTAAAACACAAACAAAACACAATAAAAATAAACATAATTAATAAGCAGTTTAAAAAAAAAAAGAAAATCCCTTCCAAGTTGGTGAGTGCAGCCTCAAGAGGTTTAGTGTGTAGAACCAGAAATCAAACAATCAAGTCAATAGTTTATAGATAACAGCATAAAACAAACATTTAACATCTGCAAACTAAACCACATTCAACATTCCATGTTAATTTCTGCCGAATGCTCTTACATATAGCTCTTATATAGCCGACCGCTGTTAGCTGATCACATTATCCACCAAAAGCCGAGCAGTTGAATTTCAGTTTGCTGTTTCTTTACAATTTCCATTGGGATTACTCCGTGCTGACTAGTGTGTTCTTCTTTTATTTAACTGCAGCTGTTTTTTTTATTTGTTGGTTGCTTCCGCAGTTGTTGCCAAAAACTAACCCTTTCAAGCATGCTTTTATCTTTACTAAAAACACTCAGTCTCTTGACACGTATGTTTGTATGTATTCCTAGCTTAAGGCACACAATTACGTCTGTTTCGCACTTCTACTTGCTGAATATGATTTTATAATTTCATTTTCTCAATACTATATTTTAGCCACTCTTAGTTTTATAAACGGCGAACGCTCTCACACAGCCACAAATCGCAAGCCGCCAACTGGCCGAGGTAAAAAACAAACCAAACCCCGATCGAAAGATCTTGATATACCAACCTTCAATGTACTCAGGCTA
Organism: Drosophila lini; assembly: GCA_018905715.1. Classification (NCBI taxonomy): domain Eukaryota; kingdom Metazoa; phylum Arthropoda; class Insecta; order Diptera; family Drosophilidae; genus Drosophila; species Drosophila lini. The sequence goes on along the minus strand of JAEIIL010026173.1, from coordinate 17,742 downwards.
AACGCCCGCTGTTGTATATAAAAATCCATTTAATCTATTTTGAATAATATTCCTTATTCGGTGTACATATTTTTTATAATAACCTCATATATAATCCATTTTGTTACGGGTTGCTATACTTTTATAGTCCATATAACCCCCTCTATAATCCACAAAGCATACATGGTAAATTGTTGTTGCACCAAAAGTTAACTAAACTAAAGACCAAAGATGTAATGAATAAGACGCGGAAAGCCATATAATTTTTTTTGGTTGCATTTTGAGTCTTATTTAATCTTTCACTAAACCGTATTATATAATGTGGTTTAAAAGTTATAGTTGGTAAACTTTACTTTATTTTAAGTTTGATTAGATTATAACAGTGAAAGCGGTTTATTATTTTAGGTCGGAATCTTTTCTAGATTTCTAGGTATGTGGGCGGATCCCTTAGTGCTCTCTTTTTAGGTATCATCTGGTTAAATAGGTTTTTTTTAATTCAGGAAAATCAGAGTATTGCCTTTCAGTACGTATCCAGTACGTCTCCTATTTACGTATGTATTTCGAAAGTCTCCTCATCCCAAATTATGACAAATTGTGACTTACCTTGTTTCCGACTCCTTATCTCTCCCATCTTGATTTGGCCTTGGCCCCCTATATAGGACTTAATAATAATAACGAAGAATCTCAGATAGATGAAGAGCAAGAAGAAGAGGAAGAGGATAAAGAAAATCAGCAGCAGCAGCAGCAGCATGGGCGGGAAAGGAATTTGTCCACAAACAGCCGATGCCGCAGGGATCTGTTCCCATCTCTGGGCGAGGCCACTAATCGCTCAGAACAACAGCATATGCAGCAGCAACTATATTCCTATGTCTATGCCACCACAGCTTGTTCTATGGGTGGTCCTTGCCTGCAGCCACAAGTGTGTTCTGCTTTGTTGCGGTCACTCCATAGCGAGCAGTTGGGATATTTGGCCAGTTGCTATCGGGGTGCAGGATCAGTGGCTTCGAATGGTTCAGGCTGTAGTACGAGTACTGTAACAAGCACTCGTACGACCGCTGCGGGTGGTTCTGCCATCGTCTCTCGACATCCGCTGCAGCAGTCAAATTCACCGCATCCGGCACCGTATCGCACGGGTTCCCACTTCGGATTTATTTCGCCGCGTCAACCGGCACGCCTGGAGCACAAACATCTGCCGGGGGATCGGGATCGTACGGGATATCGACCCATGCAGCGGGCCATTAGCTACGAGGAGATCTTTGCCACACCGCGATACGAGCAGCTGTGCCAGGCCTGCTTCGATCAGCTGCTACGCCTTAAGCCGGGGCTGCAAAGAATTGGGGCTGCTGGCACGACCGCTAGCAGTGGCGAGGATGAGATGGCCAGCAGTGTCGCCAGCAGCAGTCTAACCACGCCCCTGCGCCGTACCCAGCTGCTGCCCACTCTAACCGAACTGGTCGACGACGACCATGAGGAGATGTTAATGCTGCCACAGAGTCCAAAGTTGCAACGAAATGCATGTACTCAGACGCCGGGACATCCCGCCTCCTCCTCTTCCACCACAAATTTTCTCAATCAAATCGAAAGATTTAATTTCTCGGAGGAGTCGGCAAATGTTAACTATACCCCTGGTTGTCCCATTAGCAACGAAAGTCTGGGATTGGGATTAGGATTGGAGGTTGAACCGAAGATTTCCAGTGCAGCGAGCGCAACGAGTGCTGCTCCGCCCAGAGTATATCGTTCTGAGCAAATGGCAGATGTCACTGAAGTGTGGAGCTTCGGCCGATGGCTAGAACCGCAGGAGCAGAGCCTAGCAGAAGAGGGTTTGGGACAGCACCGGATCCTGTTGGAGGTAACACAGCATTTTGCCATCGAAGAGCAAGAAATGGGATCAAGCGAATCTGCTGAACGGCAGTTAATGTCGCGCGAAGAGCGCCAGCGTCGAAAGTCTGAATTCGAGGAGCTTTGGCAGGACCATGTTGAATTTTTTGGAGCCAAAGAGCAGCTACAGCTGGAGGAGATGCCAATGTCTACTGAACAGGAAGAACTGGAGGCTACTTCATTGACGGCTCAAGACCAAGATCCAGGGCTTGAACCAGAGGCTGAGCAACAAGTGATATGTGTGACTCCCGATTATACTTCTAATTTGGCGCCACTTGCTACTCCCGAATTGGAAGAGACTCTGACTCTGGTCAGTGATGAGCTACCCAAAATCCTACAGCAGTTCGAGGAGAATTTGACATTAGCCGGTGAGCACCTGGAACAGTTGGTTGCCACCACTAAGAGACTGCAGGCAAATGACACGACGGAATCATCGGTTGTGACCTCGAGCAGCTCTTTTGTGGAGAGTGGTGGCCCGCTATTTCGAACGATTAGTTTGGAGAACATTCCCCATGCTGACGACACTGTGTGCCTCGTGGAACCGGACTCTGGTAGCAGCAGTGAAAGCGATGAAGAGAATAGTCTCATTAGACAACAAAACAACTTGGAACAGGAGGAGAAGTGCGATGACGAGAAGCCTGTGACTCCAGTTTCGCCAGAGCCAGAAGAGCCCTCAGAAAAAGAGATGGAAATTGCCAACGAGAAGGACGTGGATGATATTGAAAACCAGGAAGCAGAGCTTCTGACCATTGCTGGGAACTTGCCAGAAAATCCAGCTCCCTTGGACACTGCCAATACTTTTTTCACGCCCCTGGAACGTGAAATTCTTGATCGCATCGAGGCTGACAGACTTGACGAGAGCGAGGCAATCTTTGGAAAGATTGATCACTCAATTCGCAACAAGATGACACCAAAGAAACTGCAAGATCTGGTTACCGAGGAAATCTTTCGCACCCGTACTTACATTTACTCCAGTCCCACCTCTTCAGTCCCGGGACTTTCGCCAGCAGACCTCACTTCCACCCCGAGTGGCTCTTCCATGTCGGCCCACAACATCAGTGCCCCGTGCAATTCGATGGCTCATGTCCATCTGACAACGCGATCCACATCTCGCTTATCGCACTCGTGGTCGGAGGACCAGCAAAAGGCCAAGGACCGGGAAGAAGAGGAGGTAGACCCTAAGATGAGAACGCCTCTTCAGCGTGTCATCTCATCAACGACCTTTATTTGCCGTCCAAATTTCCACCGTAAACGCAACTTTATCGAGGAAAACATACGCAATGCCAGCAGACCGCGCACTGCGGGAGGATCGATTAAGAAACCGAAGAGCAACTTAACCTCCGCCTCCAGGACCTTGTCGAGTGGCTCGTCGTCGGTATGCGCCTTTCAGTGTGGCCAGCGTGATAGTGGCGCCCGCCTCTGGGTTTCGCTGCCAACGCCTCCAAGGGCGGCAGCAGGTCATAAGCGTGCTAACTCGTCGAGTGCGACCACAGGTTTGTACACTTTCCGTGGCAGTCCCTCCTCCCCGTTCGCCAAGCGTCGCAAGCCGCCGGCAATCCTTCCTCCCTTGCGGCAACCAATCTTTACAACGGAGGAGAGCGGCGAACTAGGCTCTTCTTCAACCTCTATGCAGCGAACCCTTTCTAGCCGTACATTCTTTGTGCGCGGCGATTCCGAAAACGACTCGGCTAGCACGTTCCAGATGGAGGACGGCAGCCAAGAGGAGGAGCAGGAACAGGAGGAGGTGGTGGACGAATCCCCGACAGTACCCAACAAATCAAATGCCACCAACAGCACCATGTACTACAGTGCCAACGATAATACGGGCGACGAGGGTGAAAATCTACAGATGAGCGGAGAGGAGCTAACCGGAGATGAAATGCCTTTGACCTCCATGTCGAGTCGGGAGAAGTTGACTGAAGAATCTTACATAGAGGCAAGCTCCTCGGAGATGTGCATGGGAAAACCACTTACGCTGGGCCGGCAAATTGAAGAATCAAGCTCACAGGACAACGATATAAAATCGTTAATTTCCGGAAACCATCAGGTTAGCAGCCTTTACCACTTATCGATGAACCCGAATACAAGCGAACCCGAAGCAGTTGAATCCGAGCTCGCACAAGAAACCTCTAGCCAATTTGAGAAAGAGTCATTTTGGGAGGTGCCTAGGCGCCTAGAAGCTGGATCAGAACACCAGCAAAAACCTGAGCCAAAAAAAAGTGGAAACGATCTGCCCAAAAGCGAAAGTATCGAAGAGTCATCCGGTTATGAATTGGTTGCATCGCGAGAACTTAATAAAATGTTAAAGCCGATGCAGGAAAATGACAGTAACAGTGATTTCGAAAATGAGCATCTTCTCAAGGTGGTAAAAACATTGTCAGAGGAGGAGGAGGAGGCTAAAGAGGATGACAACAAGCCCAGCACTTCGAAGGCGGCAGCGGGAAAACAACATAAATAAGCAGAGGGGTTAACAATCAGAAGAAGATGACGGGGAAGAACTTTACTAGGGGAATTACTAGAGGATGTCCTAGATGTCTTGGTTGAATCAGTTGAGCAAAAAAAAGAAGAAAAGAAAATATTTTCCAACACTGTATGTCGCAGGGGAATGATGTGAAAAGTTTTTGTTATATATTATTTTTTTTTTTGCATTTCATTTATGTATTTTACTAGCACTTTGATTTTATTTTGGCATGAATTAAAAGTTCTAATTTAATGTTATATTATTCACAAAAATTATCACATATTCAGTAAACAAATTTCATTCATATTTTTCAAAGTAAATATTATATTCAGTAAACTAACAGAAACAAATTTAAAATGAAACGACGAAAATAAAGTTTATATTTTATGATTATCTCTGCTACACCCGCTTCACATTCCATATATATACAATATATTCTTTGTAACTCCATTTTACTAACCGAAAATTGTATGGTAAAGGTGTGTTCTTATTTTGTAAAAGTTTAAAAGGAAATAAAGTTTGGTATCTTGCGTTCGTATTTTAAATTATTATCCATTTCAAACCCATTTTTATATGTTATATAATAAGTTTCGTAGTAAGTCTTTTTATTCAATTTGGCTAAGCTATTTTTATTTAATTATATATTTTTTAATCATATAAATAATACTTAAATAATATATATCCCATTATATATTACGGTTATCTCCGACATATACATATATAACCTCGTAGGCTGAGATTTATCCCTCCCATGTTAAGTATTAATTGTACAATAATGTCAAGTGTTTTAAGTAGTGGTGATGTCTTGTGAGTTCTCCCTGTCAAATTGTGATCTTTACTCGCCTGCATTACGCATACTCACCATCTACCAAACATGTACTTGCCCCGCCCCCCTTTTGTTACCTCCTCTCATTTGCAGCCCTTCTGTTTCATCTCGCTTATAAGTACGAGTTTCTGTATTCACCTGATCGTTACTTGACCTCCAGCCTGGAAATGGGAGCACTTGATCAGCAGGTGTACGTCATTCACAAGGTGGAAGCTATGAGCAAGCATAGCTATCCGGCAGTTAACATCCTTGACCAAAGCAATGTCCACAATGAGAGTGGATTCGGTCGCAATGAGATGAGCTTTCTCAGTAGCACTCCCGTTAGGCGAACGGCCAATTCCTCCCTAACTGGAAATCAGTCTTTGAATACATCAACCCAAGGGCCCTATCGCACCATCTCCCATTTCGGCTTTAATTCACCGCTAAACAATTGCCCCACCATTCCCCTGCATCCGGAGCACCAATCCATTTGGCAGACAGTGGCAGAGCAGCGCGAAAAAGTGGTCTCTTTCATCGATTTGACCACACTGAGCCTGGATAATCGCAGGATGCTTAATGTGGTGACCAACCAGACCCAATCCCAAGCCCAAGCCCAAACGCAATCGCAATCCTTTGTGTCCGAGAAGCACATCCAGCTGGAGGTGTCGCCTTTGAAGCGAAAGCAGCGCGTCTATAGCGTCACAACCACCAGCAGTGGACATAGTGCGGATGACAGCATGGAAGAGTTGGAGAGTATGATGAGTGGCCTCGCGGTTTGCTCGCCTCGCAGACCGGAGCCGCAGGACTCGGGCTTGTACCGCAGCTACACGTTTTTGCCCAGCAATCATGTCCTGCCAGGAGGCGGAACGGATGGCAATGCTCGAGAGCAGCCCGAGGCCGATCAGCAGCGTGAAATGTTTCTAGGTGGCGGCACCGATGACAGCGGCCTGGGCAATTCGTCGGGTAGGCGCCAACGTCTGGCCACCACCAGTAACGATTCGTCCACCCAGGAGGCGGAGGCCTACACCCAGGGCAAGCATGTTAGGCTAACCCTTAGCAGTTCACCTTCAACGGCAACAGCTGCCGGAGCAGCAGGACAACTACCCACAACCATCGAGATACTGATCAATGTGTCGCTGCGCAATGCCGAATGCATCGAGACGGTGCAAACCCACGAACAGGAGTTTCGGGCCAAGCTGGAGAAGGTGATTGACGAGGAGATTCACTACATTTCCCAACAGTTGGGTTATCAGCAGCGTCAGAAGGAGCTGCAACAGCAAGTGCGTGCTCCGCTCGCATCGCCAACTTCTTCGATGACGACGCCAAATTCCCTGCTGCAGCGCTGCAACTCAGCACCTGCTCTGTGCCACACCTACAGCTACGTGGAAGTGGCCATGGCCGGAACCGAAATGCCGCCGCCACCGCCACCCAAGCCGGTTAAGGAATCATTGCCATCATTGCCCGTTGACCCGGGTAACTCGGAGGGACTGCTCATTAGCTTGGAGAAGGAACTGGAGCGCCTGCTCAACAGCGTGGTGAAGGCGCACATGATGCACAACAAGGCTATAATCCACGACTGTCGAACTCGCATTTCCCAAATGCATAAATCCTAAACTCTAGTTTCAGTCGAGCCTTTTATAATAATTTTTGCGTAATATTTATCGAATCTTCACTCTTGTTAAATATCTCTTTTATAAATCAACAACAGGGAAATGATTCTGTACTAAATCTAATGTAACTTTGAGTTAAGTATAAGTGACTGTAATTAATCCCATTGTTTGTTCTCTTAAATATCATGTTAAGAGCTTTCTAAATACTATATGGGAATTTGCAGAGTTAAGGGATCAGAGTTAATATAATCCAGAAATATTTTGTGAATTTTTGTTAAGTTTCATTTTTGTCCATTTTCATTTCAATTTTTGTTATATACTTTTTTATAATTTCAATGTACATAAATAAAGATAAGAGTTCATTACACAATTTGATTGCTAACATTTAGATAAGAATACTCCATTACTTCATAAAATCAGTGTACAGAGGTAACCATTTTTCATTTACTTATATTTATGTTTTTATGTATTTTGTGCATGTGTTTTGTGCTTGCTTTTAAAACAAAATATTTGTTGCATGTTTCCCGTATTTAGTTATCCCAACCCCAAAGCCATATGTGTACTAATACACCAACCATTAAATACATTTACACCTGCCTTAGTTTGTGCGCGTCTCTGAAAAGGTGAACGTAAATCTAAACATTAATATCGAACATTTTGTGTGCGTCCACTGAGTTACATTTGTAGGAAATTAATGTCATTAAAATTAATTAACTTAATTAAATGCAACCTATTTTTTATCAGGTGAAAACGTACAAAACGGCGACCACTCGGAGGCACACTTGAGCACCTTCTCCCAGAGCAGTAAAGAGGTAAGTAACTCTAATCAGATCGCCGATCATCTTCAGACATATATCCACATCGATCATGGAATGTCATGCATAACCAGAAGAGCTCGCTAGTAACAGTAGGGGAATCCGTATTACACTCTTCCGATCTTAAACTGTTATACGCGAACTCTTATACTGAGCTAACCCTCATGTGACTTATTTACTAACCCAAAGCGCAAACGATATTCTCACTGCAAATTTCTATTACGGTTCCAGGATGTCTCCACGGACGGATCCCCCAAGAAAGACAAGAAGAAGAAGAAGGGCCTGCGCACACCATCGTTTTTGAAGAAGAAGAAGGAGAAGAAGAAGACCGAGGCCTAAGGTGGGGCTCGATCAGTAGTAGGAGTAGCAATCTTGACACACACACTCCCACCACCAGCGGGGAACGGGAACCGAGCGAACCGAGAGAACCGAGAACCCAGGAGGAGATTAAAACGACAATGAAAACCACGAAAGAAGAGAAAACGGTAGCCAGAAATCAGCGAAAGAAGCATTATATAACAGAGAATGAGAGAGAGAGAGAGTGGAGAGGCATATAAACCAGGAACCGATGAGCAGCTAAAATCATGAAGGATAACCCGAACCGAAGGCAGCTTCTTCTCCAATTCGCATTCGCAGCTTATTATATCTATTATAATATAATTCTAATTTTTAATTTATACGATGACCACACAGCAGCACCCACAATTTGTATGATAACGAGAGGCAGTGCTCTCAGATTCAGATTCAGATTCAGATTCACATGCAATATATCCGACAAGGCGCCGCTCTGTTCAATGCAAGAAATATGCAAAAAATCTTCTTCTAGATGTATTAGCTTTTAAAATAAACTACGTAAGCACACATTACATAGTTGAAACAACAAAAAAGGATAACAAGAGGAGCAGAAGAAATTGCTACTATGTATGTGCTGCTGCCCTGAAACAAGCTAAGATTTGTTTTAAACAAAAGCAAACTTTTGTCTTCAGACACATACATAATAATAATACATATAATACTTAAATGCAATATTTTTTATATAAATGCAATAAAATCGATGACAAAACAACAATATATGATATTCTTTGCATGTGTGTGTGCGTTCGTCAAATTAGGCTTTTTATGTTTTCAGTTGTTTTGTTTTGTTTTTTCAATTTCGAGCAGCAGCAGCCACACTTTGCACACAAACGAATGATGAATAACTAAATGTATACAGCAATTGTATTAGTTTTTTTTATATATAAATAATTGCATATATATTTTTATGTACGTAAAACTGTTTATACATACATATACATATATATATATATTTATAAAACGATCAATAAATTATGAAGAAAAACAAACAAAAATCCAAATTGAACAGAGAAAAGCAGAAACACAATCACAGGGAACACAGAGATTCCATAAAAAGTCGTCGAGTTTCAAATTTCCAGCATTTCTTTTGTAAGTAGATGTGCTTGATTTGAAATCGCTATCCCACTTGATATTTGCTTTCGAACGATATCGAGAACCGCAACAAACTATATATACTTATACATATATACGACTGCCATAGCATGTAAAACTTTTAAGGCACAACTTAATCGCATTTAAATTTCAAATTAACTGCATTAAACGTGAAACTTAAAACCCTATGATCATTAAACCGAATGTTTCTGCTTTTCCTGCACACTCCCACTTCCAACACCCCACTCACACACAAATAAACCCTCTGCTCTATAAATCAATACATATATGACTACGTAATACTTGCTATGCTGAGCCTTAGACAAAAAAAAAAAATAATATTAAAATAAAATAAAAAAACAGCAAAAACAACATTTACGATAATTACTTACATATAAAGTACAATTAAATTGATTATTTGCGCAACGACAGAAGCTTATTTCTAGCAACTTTTTTGCGTCATCAAAGCAAAAAGTCTGTATAATTTTGTCCTTAGATTAACATTAGAAATTTGTCAATATTCTCAATCTCTGTGCAAATAATAAAAAGAAAATTACTTTTGAAAAAAGCAAACGAAAAACCGGAAAGTTGTTTCTTCAAATTCGTTTAGATTGTAAGAAAATGCATATAAATATATATACATTTAAATTCGTATTATTAAAGTACACACAACAACACACACGAAGCTGAACAAACACGAAATAAATAAACACTTGGAAATTGTACAAAATTCAAAAAAACCATTGCCATATCATTTTTTATCTGTAGTAGCAAATGGAGTAAAACACTGAAGGATTCGCGTATCCGGGACAGTCAAGTTCATCTAATTCCTAATTCGTATGATTATGGGTTATAATTCTTGTTTAGAGTCAAAAGCCTAATCAATCTAGCCATATATATGTCTGGCTGCTAGTCTCTCGAAAAGGGCTGCCTTTATATCCTCGAGCTGTGGTAGCAACTCCTGGATATTTTTAAGGACAAAACTAAATTCTAACTCTGATTCCTAGCTTCCATGAAATCCGAAACCCGTTTTTTTTTTTGAATAAATATATTTTTTTAATTCTTAATGTTGCATTTTACTGGAGACACGCTTACTGGATGTTTTCCTTCGTTTTCGAACCTATTTTGTTTAAATCAATCCTTATTGGATAGTAATTGTAATATTTTATGAAGAGAAGTTAATTACAAATTGTAATGGCTTAGCGGTTCGTTAGGCAGAGGTTCCACTGCCTTTTACAGTCATCTGGCAACACTGGCCGGCTGTACGTTCATTGTTTCTTTGTTTTGTGTTTGTGCGTATTTTGTGACTCAGCGTTGAACCGTGATAAATTCTCAGATCTGAAACAAATATTTAGTGTGTCACAAAACATCCAAGTGTCAACATGTCTCTGGTTACGGATGCAGAGTGGGTGGAGTACAAGGTGAAAATCCCTACAACATTTCCCACAACGCAATATCCTAAAAGTTATCTTTTGTTGCAGTCCAAGTTCGGCAAAAGCTACGAAGCTGATGAGGATCTGAAACGCCGTGATCTATACGCCCAGTCCAAAGCCCGAATTGAGGAGCATAATCTCAAATTCGAAAAGGGCGAAGTCACTTACAAAATGGGAATAAACCACTTGGCGGACCGCACCCCAGAGGAAATGGGCAATCTTTGTGGCAGTCGCCAACCACCAAAGTAATTCCCTGAACGCCAAGTATAAGTGCATTTCTGTGGCTGTAATCTCAATATGTAATTCTATAAATAAGAGCATTTTAACTTCAATGTTTTTACCCACCCCCAAATAAACAATACAACAGCTGTTTTATATATTCAAGGATTTTCTTACTTTTATTTTCTGGTCACACTAAAAAGGTAAACAGTTCATGGAGCTTCTGGTTCATTGAACGGAATTTAAATATAAATTCAACAAGAGAAAATATTACTGTGTATAAGCTTGCATTAAATACACCCTCAAACATAGACTTCTTTACATAAATATAATTTATAAGTATTCAAAACTACCAAATGTAATATCGCAGCCGCCCTGGCCCGGATGAACTAGTTCCGGGCTTTTCGCTGGTCGCTCACATTGTGAACCGAACTGCAGGGCCGACGAGCGGCAGTTCACACACAACATTTGAAAAAGTTTGTAAACTTTTACTATTCAATCACATAGGCCACCGCACACGTAGTTATTTGTTTTTATATTAACGTACACTTGTTGTTACACGCGCGTAATCCCACTCTTGACCCACTCAATTGCAGAAACCAGGCGACCAACAGCAGCAGCAGCAGAAGAACCTCCTCCCAGCCCAACAATGTCCGGAATCATGCGTGTACCATCGATTTTGGCCAAAAATGCAGTCGCCTCCATGGTAGGTAATCCGTTAGAGCTCTAGCAAGCGCGTAACCGTCCTGGTATATGTGTCTAGTGGTTATACAACCGGCTTGGACAGAATCCCCCAGTGCTCGTGATGTGAAAACAGAAACGTCAAGAAATTGTTGGCCAAAAACGCTCCGCCCGCAGCAGTGTTATGTAATTTGCTCAGAATTTGATGGCCAGGTGTTGATACCTGCCTTCTAGGGGACAGTGTGCAGCTCGGCTGTGGCAACAGAAGTTTTTCCGGGCTGTGTTTGGTGATTTTCACGATTATAAAGTCGGAAAAAGTGTGTGTGCACCAGCTAGGTTATGTTATGTTGCTGCTGCCCCGCCCCCGTTCTGACTCCGCCGTTGGAACACTCATCTCGTGTATTCCACGGTGCGTGCAACGATCTGCACTCGGCATCCATTAACTGTAATTGCAGTTTGTGGAAGGTGGCTTTCAGCTTGACAACAGCAACAACAACTAGTTGCGCTCAATACGGAGAAATCGCGTGAGATCGGTACCAGTGAGTGAGAGTGTAAAAAGAGAGCCCGGGAGGCCCGTCGTCGGTCAGCTAACTAACAGCTGATTATACAATTGAGCTGATCATTGCCCACCCCCCTTGAGTAGCCTCCCCCAGAGGAAAGCCACAATTAAATAATTTACTGATTACATAAGCAATTATCTGTGCCGAAAGCTGTCCCTTCTTTAAGACGCTCTCTGGTTCTTATCGCATCTTCTGGGTTGTCGACGTCATCTCTGTTGCATAGAGCAGAGTTCTGGAACCCCCTAGCTGGTTCCCTCTGTGTTTCCAATTTGTTTTACAACTACAAAGCGTGTTAATTGCAGTTAGGTACTTCTCCCGTGCAGTTCCAAACTTTCCAGCCTTGTATTTAAATAGAAATGTGCCGATAAGATAAGAATCTCAAGTGCTTGCAGATACATAATTAGTGTGGGTATTCAGGGTATTTCAGACGAGGAAATAAATTGATTAATTAGTCAATTAGTCAGTTTAAAATGTAACATTTTAATTAAATCATATACCCAACTTATACTTATTCTCACTCTCTGGCAGTAATTTCCAAAGTTTACGCAATTATTTTCGCAAATGAATGTGAATTATGGTTAGATGACAAAAACAAACAATATTCTGATGACTTTATAGACAAGCCTGGCTTTTGAATGACTAAATTGTTCAGACTAAGCGTTGCTATCTCTATAACAAACTGCAGCGGGAGGGCCATTAAAATAATCACAGTTACACTGAAAGCAAGCTGTGGGTACTGAATGCATAGAATATATTTAAATAAATTAAATAGAAAAAAAAAAAAGAATAGTTTCCTCTATATTTTGTTGCAATATTTATACTCTGTGGCTACAGTAATAGAATAAATTAAATAAAAAAAATAAAAAAATATTTTCCTCTGTATTTTTTTGCAGCATTTATATACTTTAGGCGTTGTGTATGATTTAAATAAACTTTAATAATGCAATTTTCCCTTACTAATCTCTTCTTTATTTCCATCTTACAGCAACGCGTTGCCGCAATTGGAGCGCAACGCAGTTACCACATCACAAATGGCCGCCAGCAGGCCTCGGCGGCCAATCCGGACAAGATTTCCAAGCAGTACCCGGTGGTGGATCATGCCTACGATGCCATTGTTGTGGGAGCAGGAGGAGCCGGCCTTCGGGCTGCCTTTGGCCTGGTGGCCGAGGGTTTCCGCACAGCGGTAATCACCAAGCTGTTCCCCACCCGGTCGCATACTATCGCCGCCCAGGGCGGTATCAATGCGGCGCTTGGCAACATGGAGGAGGACGATTGGAAGTGGCACATGTACGACACGGTCAAGGGCTCCGATTGGCTGGGCGACCAGGATGCTATTCATTACATGACGCGTGAGGCGCCCAAGGCGGTCATTGAGCTGGAGAACTACGGCATGCCCTTCTCGCGTACCCAGGACGGCAAGATCTACCAGCGAGCCTTCGGTGGTCAGAGTCTGAAGTTCGGCAAGGGCGGTCAGGCCCATCGCTGCTGTGCGGTGGCCGATCGTACCGGTCACTCCCTGCTGCACACGCTCTACGGCCAATCCCTGAGCTACGACTGCAACTACTTCGTGGAGTACTTCGCCCTGGATCTGATCTTCGAGGAGGGCGAGTGCCGCGGTGTTCTGGCCCTCAATCTGGAAGATGGCACGCTGCATCGCTTCCGTGCCAAGAACACCGTGATCGCCACCGGTGGCTACGGACGTGCCTTCTTCTCCTGCACCTCGGCTCACACGTGCACTGGCGACGGCACGGCCATGGTTGCCCGTCAGGGTTTGCCCTCTCAGGATCTGGAGTTTGTCCAGTTCCATCCCACTGGAATCTACGGCGCTGGATGCCTCATCACCGAGGGATGCCGCGGAGAAGGCGGCTATCTCATCAACGGCAATGGTGAGCGCTTCATGGAGCGTTATGCTCCAGTGGCCAAGGATCTGGCTTCCCGTGACGTGGTCTCGCGCTCCATGACTATCGAGATCATGGAGGGCCGTGGCGTTGGACCGGACAAGGATCACGTGTACCTGCAGCTGCACCATCTGCCGCCCAAGCAGCTGGCCGAGCGCCTGCCCGGTATCTCTGAGACTGCCATGATCTTCGCCGGCGTCGATGTGACGCGCGAACCCATCCCGGTGCTGCCCACGGTGCACTACAACATGGGCGGTGTACCCACCAACTATCGCGGTCAGGTGATCACCGTCGACAAGGACGGCAAGGATGTAATTGTCCCGGGACTGTATGCTGCCGGAGAGGCTGCTTCCAGCTCGGTGCACGGTGCCAACCGTCTGGGTGCCAACTCTCTGCTGGATCTGGTAGTTTTCGGACGTGCCTGTGCCAAGACCATCGCTGAATTGGAGAAGCCCGGTGCACCGGCGCCGACTCTCAAGGACAACGCCGGCGAGGCCTCGGTGGCCAATCTGGACAAGCTTCGCCATGCCAACGGTTCGATCACCACCGCCGATCTCCGCCTAAAAATGCAGAGGACCATGCAGCACCATGCTGCTGTGTTCCGCGACGGACCCATCCTCAAGCAGGGCGTGAGCAAGATGCAGGAGATCTACAAGCAATTCAAGGACATCAAGGTGGTGGACAGGTAAGTGCCCGCTGGAGAAGACCCTGTTGTTTTGCAACTGATTCCCTTTTACTTTGTAACAGGTCGCTCATTTGGAACTCTGACCTGGTGGAGACGCTGGAGCTGCAGAATCTGCTCGCCAATGCCCAGATGACCATTGTGGGCGCCGAGGCGCGCAAGGAGTCGCGTGGTGCCCATGCCCGCGAGGACTTCAAGGCCCGCGAAGACGAATACGTGAGTAACCGAAGCATTGCACCCATTAAATGGTTATTTACGGTTTTTTCTTTGCAGGATTTCAGCAAACCCCTCGAGGGCCAGCAGAAGAGGCCCTTCGATCAGCACTGGCGCAAGCACACGCTGTCCTGGGTGTGCAACGACAACGGCGACATCACATTGGACTATAGAAACGTGATCGACACAACGCTGGACAACGAGGTCAGCACGGTGCCGCCGGCAATCCGCTCCTATTAGGTCCAGACTTGGAGTTGCAAGACACCACCCGCATACACAATACACCAACAAAATCACAACTACTTAATGATGTCTACTTAAACGTCTTGGTGGGCGTCAGAAACAAATTGTTGTCGAGTCGCTGTGACTTGGGACTGGCAGCTTGGCAGCGGTTCCCGGTTTTTTTGCGGTGAAATATGTACTATTCTTCAGATCCTATATATATTCTTTATATATCCTACCAAGCCGTTTCTATTTATTGTTTTGTACGCTGCCCTCCATTTGGTTACTTTAATCGGTTGTCGATTTTTACATAAGCAAAAAGTGTGTATCGGTAGACAACGCGAGCGATGTCCAAGGCGATCCTCACGATCCTGCTGGAGTCTGTTAACAAGCAAAAGGGAAAACAAATCCAACAATTTTCTAGTATTTGTTAAACTTATTAAATTATTAAAACGAAAACACATGTAAAAACAATAAAAAAATTAAGAACAAAAGTCGAAACCATTTGCTATACACAGAAAAAAATAAAACTGATGAAAAGATTGCGCAACTGATTAGTTTCTCCTCCATTTAGCCGCGAAAGACATGCATTTGATTGGGCTTAAGGCCAAGCTGGGTCAAAATATCTACGGCAGCCGTGTTAAAGCCACTTGGACCGCAAATTGCCACATAAGTACATCTGTCCGGTTGCTTTTCCCGAAACAGGGAAGTCAGTAACTCCAGCGAAATTCGTTCAGGCTTCTCTTCCGCCTGGGAGAGCAGGTGCTTGCAGCTGAATCTTTCGTCTTGGGTCTGCATTTCCTCCAGTTTTTTCTTTAACCAGATGTCAGCTGGGGTCTTGTTGAAGTAGTAGAGGTGGAGGCTTTCTCTGGGGACAATATATCAATATTAATTACAGAATTTTTACTATTCTCAGCTAACTTACATGCGATTTGTATTCCTCTTCAAGATCGGCTGAATCAGACTTAAAATCGGTGTCAGCCCGCTTCCGGCTGCCAGCAAAAGAATGTTTCGGTGTGCAGTGAGCTCTGAAAGCAGGAATCCTCCACGAGGCGGACCTAGCTGGACACGGGTTCCAACGTCGAGCTGATGCAGGTGACTGGAGACGGGTCCGTTGGGGTATCTCTTAATCAAGAAGGAAATACTATCCGAATTTGTATCAAGACTTAGATACGTATTGTTCACAGGTGTGTAGCTTCGTTGGATCAGCTCTCCGTCCAGTGGAACTTCAATGTTGACGTGGTAACCCACTGGTAGAAGCATCACTCGATCCCGATCAGCGCTTTGCAGACTGAGTTCAAAGGAGTCGTGGTTAAAATCCTCACGATGGATTACTTCGTAGTCGTAATGTTCTTCCTGTATGCTAAGGGAGTCCAACTTTCCAGTGGTGTGTGTTCCATAGGCTGGCCAAGGTGCTGGCTCTTCTTTGCCCAACACCACTTCAATCTTTCCCGTTTCCGCACCGATTTTAGCAGCTTTTGGAGGCCACTCCACCTTCTCCGTTAGCTGGAAGTCAAAGGTGTGCCACTGCTGACCTATTAAAATCCGCACTTCTAGCTGCTGTGAGTTCCGCCTTCGGACCAACACACCCGGGTTGGCAAAGCTGCGGGTGTAGAAGATCAGGGTTAGCTCGCTCCTCTGCTGAATCCAATCGAAGCGAGGCAAAATCTCAGTTGGCTTTGAAATCGCCGCTGTTATCTCTGGGCTAACGGGATCTTTGGTGGGTTTAAAAGCATTCTCCTTCAGAGGTCCTATGTAACATTTGCCCAGCAACTGGGGATAGTTCACCCAGGCGTGCACCTCGTCAAATAACTGGGTGGCATCGCGCCCAACGCCTCGCATTAATTCGTCCACGCCGCCCGGATGGAAGTCCATGTACCGGGTGACATTAAAAACGCGACCGCGAATGGCCATCCAGGCATCGTCGACCTTGTTGTGCAGCGCCAACTCGGTCCGAGAGACTGGTACTGTGCGTCCACCGGTACCCGAGAGATCCGCCCCGGAATTGCACAGTCGTATCCAGCTCATCAAGGAGTACCCCGGTTTCAGGGCGCACTTGTTGCGCGGATTGCCGGTGGCAGAGCCGGAGGCAGAGGAGGTGTTGCCATTGGAGGTGCTGGTGTTCAGCTTCTGCGGCGCGGTGAAGGGCAGCTGGAGACCACCGGAAGATGCGCTTAGAGCCACTACTTGAGGAGGTCGGAGCGGCTTGTTGCTGGCGGGTGGCTTGAGTGAATCGGACATGGTTAGTCCCAAACGCGGCTTAATCACAGGAAAGCAAATAACAAAATAAACAGCGAATCAGCTGTTTCGGCCATTGTTTCTGGAACTAGTTCGGGTGAACATAAAGTGAACCAGTTCTTAAGAGAATGGAGGTTAAATTTAAAAACTATGTAAATTTAAAATTATTATTATTTTCCATTTATTTTTTTCTGGCTATCTTAATCGATAATAAAACGAGACCAGAAGGCTCTTAATTTAAAATAGTTTGACAGATTTAATTGCTTTACACAACAATTGCTAAACAAAAAATGTATATACAATTTACGAGGAGGCCTTTTTGACCCCAAAGGTATTAGCATACTTGGAGCCTAGTTCCTGAATAAGTTTGCTTTTAATATTATTCAATTTTTAACTATAGCATCAAATTCCTTAGGATTTAAACAAAATTTTGGATTCATAAAGTTTTCCTACCAGAAAATCTTATATTCAAAGTAATGGCTTCAACGAAATGGAATGAAGGGAATCAGGTTTTCATTTATATTTTTAAAACTAATAACTTTTCAGCGTTGAAATTAAATTTGCAATTCAGTTATCGAAAACGAGTGTAGTAATTTTGATTG
>JAEIIL010026168.1:6708-19507 GCA_018905715.1 Drosophila lini | reverse complement strand
ATTTTCTAGTCTAGTTCACGTCTTTTTTCTATCATCAGCAGCAAATATTTCATATACATTACGATTATTGTTATTTAAACTAAATACCTTAAAAGCTCTTTCGTTAAAAATTTAACACGTTCTCGATAATTTGTCATCTTGTGTTGCCTAGCCGCTTTGCAAAACTATAAACAGTGCTTAACTTTGTAATTTTACATGTCCGTCGTACATGTGACATGTGAGCGAGTCGAGATTCGTTCGATAAACAAGGTTTCCTTCGTTCTTTCTTCGTTTTTGGTAAAAATTATAACATTTATACATGTATATTTATGTACACAATTGGAGATATATGTGAAAAGAACAGTGTAAGTTGTACAAAAACATCTAAACTAAATAAAAGTGTATCGAGAAGGAAGTCTTCTTACAGCTTCTTACATTTCGTTCCCCTCGTGACATTGATTTTACACATTTGAAAAGTATAAAGAGCCCCGATTTTAGCCTAGAAAATGATTAAATTCCATTAAACTATTGAGAAGTCCCGATTGGGCGAGCTTAGACCGTGTGATTAGCGTGATTAAGGTAGTAGGTAGGCATTGCAATTTAATAATTAAGAGATATTAATGCGTAAATTAAATTAATATGGAATCAAGTGGACGAGTGCGATTGAACTGGCCTACATATACATATACATATACATATATATATATATATAGTACAAATCCCTGCAACTTGAAGTCGGCACTGTGCTAACATTTACCGTGTAGATGACTTGGTTTTTTGGTAACATTTACACGTTGGCTATATCCCGGCGGCTAATTCAATTCAAAATTGGTTTTTCGTGTATCGTAATTGTTAGTGTTGTCGTTATCCTTATCGTTAGCCTGTGTCCTTATCGGTTGCGGTCTCTCCCTCTACCCCAGCTCGCCTCAGTGCTTGCCACGCGGCAGTCTTATGGGTATGTGCGGATATCATGTATCCGCCATGGGGCCATTCTTGTTCTCGTTATTGTTGCCGTTGCCGTTGCCGTTGCCATTCTGTAATGGCAGCTGCTTTATCGTAATGACATCCTTTGGCTTTTGATGCAACAATTCTTGTTCTTGTTCCGGTTCCGTTTCCCCTTCCCCTTCAATCTCCTGATGTTGCTGATGATGTTGATGTTGCTGCTGCTGCAGATGCTGCTGTTGCCGCTGTCTGTGTTGCTGTTGTTGTGGTTGATGCTGCTGTTGCTGTTCTGGCATAATTTTATTGACATTGTACTGATTATTGTTGGCATCCTTATTGTTGTTGCTGTTGTTGTTGTTGAACTCATCCTCGCTGGACATCTGCAGCACCTGCTTGGCCTTACTCTCCCACAACATGCGATTGGCCTTTAGCTACAAAAAAAAAAAGCAGGGAAAATATTTAAAATCCCAATAAGTTAATTTGATTACGAAGCAAGCCCCGCCCCTAAAAGGGCTAAAGCGTGTTTTGGCCTGCTTCTCCCAGCTTTCGCTCATTTCGCTGATGGTTGAATAATTATGCCAGGCCCTTATATTCCGGATTCAACTAATTGTGCTGCCACCGCCATTGCATATGTCTGTTTGCCAGCACAGCTGCATAATGTGGCAGCTATAAACATTATCAAAGGCGGCAACTTTGGGCACAACAAATTGTTGTTTAACTTTGGGACGTGGCAAAGCGTGGAAAACATAAATTCCTGGCATTCTTCAACACCCCAAAGGGGAAAGTCTCTCGCTATGTTTTGTTCTGTTTTAAATAGTTGTTTTTTTTTTCTTTTTAATTAAATTAAAGCCACACTTGAAAATATTTAAATTAAAACTTAAAACAGTTCTAAAATTAAAAAAAAAAAAAATATTCATGCTGCTGTCTTCTCTATTTAGCTTTCCTCTTTATTTTAATTATTATTTTATGCTTCCATTTCAGAGAGTATTAATTTTTCGCCATTCAATCACATTTTTCCACACACCCAACGCTCGCTTTAAATTGCTGCATAAATATTAAATATGCAAATATGCTTAAAATATTAAATGTTTGCGGACACCTCGACCCGACCAAGCCGTCAATTAATTAAAATATTTGCCATTAACATAAATTAAGGAATACAATCAAATTGGCGGACTTTCAATTGATATTAATTGCATTGCCGTGGAACTGCCATCCGGAAGAGGGATGGGCGGCGGGTGTAATGGCAATGGGATAACTGTCCTGTGGCATTAATGCCCCACTGCTGGGGGTCAGTAGGTGTCACAGGAGTGGCCTGTCACGCTGCCGGGGATTGCGAAAGGTTGACTTAACTTTGCCCGGACATTTTCCCCCTTGCATGCATGTATAAATTGCCACTTATGACATCAGACCGCCCACCGTCAGGCGGCAGGAGACAGGAGACAGGCGGTTGGAGGCTGGCACCGGCCAACAGCGCGGAAACATTGCAATTTTAACTGTCAAACAGAAATTGCCCCAGTGACAGGCCAATAAAAACACGCAAAAATCCGGGACATCATCGACAAAAAAAAAATAAAGGAAACAAAAATAAACGTTGGTCTGCAACAAAAATCGAGCTGCCAAGGTGCCAGCGAATTGAATTGCGTATTTTCTTCACTCTCTGCGCAGCAAGTTTAAAGTTTATGCAAAATAACACAAAATATTATTATTTAAATGGGAGCAAAATAGTTTCAAATCAAGTGATGTTCAATTTTAACGATTTTAAAAGTTTCGAAGAACAAAAAAACAACATTTTAAAAACTCAGCTATGAGCCAAAAATGCATGAATGAATCCATGAAATTATAGTACACTGCAGGGTCATCAAAGTGATCGAACTCAAGCATATCCCCTATGCATTTAATAAACTTATTTAAATTTCGCAGCATTCCTTAATTCTTTCCCTTTCCTTCGGCTGCAATTTCAATTTAAAAGACACCCCCTAGAGCCGGGTGCCAAAGCAAACAGGGGAAAAACAAATATATAATGAAGAGGAAATAATAAAGGAAAATTAACGCAGGGAGGTAGGTGATAAAAAAATCAACGGGGAGATAACTCAACTTGAGTTAACTCAACTCCACTCCACTCAAGTCGCGCGGAGTAACGAGGAGTGGACTAATTAATTAGCAGCTAATTTAACGCATCGCTGCGCCGGACATAACTCAGCAGGATGCGCTTGCAAACAGACGGGCGCAAAGGATGCGAGAGGATGGGCCAGCGGGGGTGGCTGGCGAAGGAGAAACGAAAAGGACTATATTGGTCAGTAAATTGGCCAAGTAAACCGAAAATTTCAATTAAATGTTAGCTGAAAACTCTGTCGGCCAGCCGCAGGCGACACATAATATTCGAGTGGCTTAAATCAACAACAGAATAAACTCGCTCTGCAAATCCCTGGCCAGCACACAGGACTATGAATATTAATTCCTTATAATTAATGGTTCATAATAAATGCATTCAAATTGCAAATTCAAATGCAGGCTCCTAATTGGTTTTTTATGCAAATTTTAGACTATTCTGAGTCTGCCATAAGCAGAAGTGCATATTTAAAGCTATGTTTTTGGGCAGTTGCTGTATTTATTTTAGTTTTAGCTTTAGGTTTGCTTATTTAACTAGAAACTAGTGTTGATCTGTGACTTTGTTTGGCTTTTCAACAGCTTGTAATATACGTCATCTCATAAATGTTATTGTCATTGCTTTAAAGCAGGCTCTCTCTATCTACCTTGTATTTTTCTTTGTTTAAAATTATATTCCATTTAATCAATCATATTCCCTTAGGATTTGTTACCCCCATGCATACATAAACAGCAACCCCCCAACAAAAAAACCCCCACATGAATCAAAGTGGCTGAAAAAAATCGCAATAAATAAAAACAAAATGTAAAATAAAAGCAGTAAAAACAGAAATAAAGAGTTATCGCTGGGTGCAACCGACAAACGTGAAAAAAGGAAGGCAAAGTGCAAAACTCAAAACAAACAAACAAAAAAAGCACAAATCATCACACACAGAGAACAAAAAAGGGTAAAAATAAAAATTAAATAAATGAAAGTGGAATGCAATCGAGTCCGAAAATAATATCTCCTTCAGAAGGACTTGATCTCGCGCTCCCAGAAATAATTTATCATTGATTTAGAAAGCACATTTGTGAACAAAAAGGGTGTGTGTCGAGCTTGTTTTGCGTTTGGCAACCATTCAGCTGGCCGCGTTGCACCTTACCTTCGACGTGTTGTCCTGCACCCATGCATCTGGCTTACCATAGTCCGGCGGATTCGCGTACGGATCGTAGCCGAGCACGGACAGCATGGGCGCGATGTCGGCCATGTCGCGCACCACATCGCCCGGTATCTGGCCCACCCACTTGGACATGGCCTCCAGGTTCACCGGCTTGATCACTTGGTCCGAGGAGCGCTCCACCCTGGGTTTTTTTTAATATTTTAAATGGTGTTTTTCTTTCTTTTATTCGTGCATGACGAGGCTTACTTGGAGAGGGGCACGCCATTCGGCTTGTTGATGAACTCCTCGTGATGCAGCACCGCATCGTTCCATGGCACGTCCAGGTATTTCAATATCTTGCGCATCCACTCCTCCGGATGCAGGACCAGCTGCTCATAGTAGACCTAACACGTATATATATAGATATATTCCAGCATTAATTCGTTTAGCTGTCGTTTCGTTTAATTTCCTGCGCCAGCGGCCAGGCCCTCCCCCTCCCCCTCCCCCAGGCCAGGTTAATCTCCCATTGATGGGAGGGTCGAGTCGGTCAACATGGTTTGGGCTGAACCGGTGCAGTACTCACCATCATGCAGCGCTCCTTGCCCATGTCCCGGCACTGCTCGTGCATCACCTCGATGGCGTGGTTCCACTTCTGCATGCACTGGCGGTAGCTGCTCAAATCGAAACCGGTGATTGTCACCTTGCGCGATATAATCGAATGAACGGTCGCCCGACCGTCGCGCACCATGAATAGGAATTTTGCCTGCAACAAAAGGGGAGGGTGAAAAAAAAGTAACCAAACCAAAGCAGGTTGAGTGAGTGCACCGAGAGAAGATATTTATATTTATATAAATTAAATAAATAAAAGAATAAATTATCGAGTGTGAAAAATAAACGAATCATCTGGAAGTGTGCCAGAAATCCAGCATTTAAAACAGCCCCGGGAAATCTGTATTAAATATAGTTTTAGCTTATAAGTTTTTCTTAGTTTTCCAACAAATTCCATATTAAATTGAGGAGCTCTTCAAACATTAATATCATTTAAGATTAAATTGAATAGGATTTTCTTTGGAACATGATGATAAATAAAACTTGTAAAGCTTTATTGGTCTCTCTGTAGAAAGGGGAGAAAGTGTGCCAGGATGGGTGCCGATGTGTGCACTGTGTGCTTGGGGAAACTGCATGTTAGATGGGAGCTGCTAGTGGTGCTTACGTTCGGAAATAGCTCGATGACATAGGAACCCATTTTCAGCGTCAGCGGATCCTTGTTGCATAAGCGCGGCGCCGGCTCGCCATGCTTGGCGATGATTTCCAGACAGAACTGTGCAATGGCACTGTTCATGACCTCCTTGGTGATGCCGGCCTCCTGCAGGCGCAGCGATTCCTTCTCGGATTTGAGCCAGTGCGAGCGGAGTTGCAGGATGCGTGGAATGACGCGGGTTTCCTGGCCGCAGCTAAAGGGAAAAACAAAATCAAATATAATTTAACCCTCTCCACAATAGTGGAAGAAATAAAATGAAATAAGTTTTTTTTTAGATTTGTGTCCTTTAAACTTAGTAACATAAAATAACATATTCTCCTGCAAAATGAAATTAAAACGTTCGTATAGTCGCAGTCCTATCTAATATCCTACTTTGATTTCGCAACACACACACAAACAGGAGGTACAGGAGGTTCACCAGGAGGCACCACATCAGCCAACCAGCCAGCCATCCCTCCTGTAGTGCAATCGACAAAATGAAAAAGGCATGATATCCGGCTCGGGCTCTTTAGCGTTCCCGTTACCGTTCTACATGTACACCATGAAGAAAGAGCCCCGCCTGGAGCGCCCCCATCGTGCATAACTCCCATTCGACTGCGCTGCGCTCCACTCCGATTTCCCTTTTCCCTTTTACCATTTTACCATTTTACCATTTTCCACTTTTAACTGCACAACCGAAGCCACTGAACTATGAAGGGCTTCAAACGATTCTAACGTTTGCCGTCCTAGAATTTTCCGCCGGCAAAGGCAACACCGCATCGCCCACCGTCGTCCGTAATCAAGTTCAGAGCACACACAAAAATTACTGCCTGATTGCGTAAATTATCATAAATATCTCACACGGCAGTGCAAAGGCAATTGAAAACCCAGAGAAGAACCCAACCCAGAGCCCCGAAGGTAAGGTAGGGTAATCAACGTGAATTAAAGCTCTGCTCCAACTATTTCTTTCTGGAAATGGAAAAGGCCTGGAGGTCAGTGTAATCAGGGGTGATTTAAGGAGCTAATTTAGTCTCGAGAAAATGAGTTCTAGATTAAAAAGTTTCTAGAAAAACTCATTTAAATGCCTTGGCAAATTCCACAAAAAGTGTTTCCATTTAGTTTTCAGCGCTGGCCATAACTTGTTATC
Organism: Drosophila lini; assembly: GCA_018905715.1. Taxonomy (NCBI): domain Eukaryota; kingdom Metazoa; phylum Arthropoda; class Insecta; order Diptera; family Drosophilidae; genus Drosophila; species Drosophila lini. The sequence goes on along the minus strand of JAEIIL010026168.1, from coordinate 12,951 downwards.
GCTGCTGCTTTTAAAAAAAATAAAGCTTAAAATACACAGATGTGCATTTAACCAACCTTTAAATTCATTTCCCCTTAGGGGAACACCTTTCCAGTGCTTCCAATTCCCGGATGACACAAGTCCAACCCTTCCTGGAGGAGCCCTAATCGGGGGATAACCACTTTATCTGGCCTCAGCCAATTACATTTGTTCGCACCTCGATCTGGACTCTGGTCTCTGGACGGGGGCTCGGATCGCACGCTGTGCGCCCCACACGAATCCCACAAAGCTGTTTCGGGGCTTACCCAGGACTCAATTAGTTGGTGCCAAGTCCAAATGCAAACTGCTAAAAATACTAAACCAGATATAATCGGGGCGAGCGGGGGCTGCAAGTGGGGGCGGGTGAGGCGGGTGACGGTGACCTACTCTACATACATACATACGACCGGGAAACTTTTACGCTTTTCAGAGTCCTGCGAACAAAGGCTGGAGAGACGGATGCCTGGAGAGGAAGAGGACCCAAAACCTATTCTGTAACTAAAATCGGTGGGGTCCTTGAGGGGGGAGGGGCGGTTTTTAAACAGCGGAAATTGCGCTGTGCGCAGCCATCAGAAAAAGCGACCCTGACATCCAACATCCAGCAGCTAGCTCCCAGGATACGGGATACAGGATACAGGATACAGGATAGGCCACGCGATTAAAATCGCGAAAGAAAGGCAAATTGTTAATAAAATAAGCGCCAAAACGAAAGGATGGATGGAGTTTGCCCATTTCTCATTTTTGGATTGTGCAAAAATTTTCTTGGCTAATTACTCATGCGTAAGGGAAACTAAGGAAATCATAATACACGAGTGTAAAAGAGATAAAAGGGAACTGGGAACTGGGAGCTGGGAACAGGACCACCCATAACCCCCTGTAGATACAGGAAGACGGGAGGGAGACCCCTAAAAATATACATATTAAAATTGCCAAAGGCAAAACGAAATACATATCGAATTCGGGCGGGGAGGTGGGGTTGCTGCGAGGCAAAAGCCAGCCAAAAAATGAATGCATTAAAATTTACAACATTCCATGCCCCCATAGAGACGGCGGGAAAGAGCAGAGGAAATACACTTTTTGTGGCAGGAACCGAAAGCGGAAATCATTTGAAATTGGAATGTTATTCAAAATATGCTTAAATTTATGTATAAGTAGGGAGAGTGTGAAATCTACTTGGCAGCTTTAAGTTACAGAAAGGCTTTAATTTTATAAATATTTTTATCAATAAGCTTTCACATCTAACCATAAATCGATGGTTTTCGATAGGCAAATTGGTGTTAAGAAAGCAATTAACTAACTAAATTTACATATTCTATATTTTTAAACGAATGTTAATTTAAATAGCTTATTTTACTGCCAACGATAAAGCTATAGATATCGATAAGCAAATCACTTTTTAACTGTTTTACAGTGTGACTAAACTAAATTCTCTATTCTCCTTTAAATTATTAAAGAAATGTTCATTAGTTTCTTCTATAAGTAAACAAAATAATTTTTTATAATTTATATTTAGAGAAATTTCAATAGCTGAAGTAAGACTTGTTTTAATGTTTTAAGTAAACATTAAAGTTTCTAATGAAAACTAACGCACGAATTGAAAAATGCTTGCAAGGAAACCGATTAAAGTCTTAGGAACAGCCCTCAAACCTCGCACAAACAATTATGTTCAATGGTCAATGAATCGGCTGTGATATTCCATAGACTTTGCCACAACTCAAGGGAAGTGGTGTACTCCATACGCCATGGAGTTTCGCCGCAAAACCAATCCCATTCCCATTCCCAATCCCAACGCATTGTGGGAGACAATCAAATCGAACAGTAACCGACCGGGATAAGGGTGTAGGGAGTGGGGGGAGGGGGGAGGGGGGCATTATCCTGTTACAGTTCGAAGGAGAACTTACCGCACATCGGGATGGGCATCCAGCATGGCGCGCATCAAAGTCGTCCCAGATCTGGGCACGCCGCCTATGAATATTAATGGCATCTCACGGTTGTATGAATAAACGCGTTGATTGTCATCTGTGAGGTATTTCTGAACGTGTCCGTAGTATCCGTGGCCGTGTCCGTGTCCGTGTCCGGGTCCGGGTTTTCGCATCCGTATCCGAGAGAGCGAGCGCGAAAGATGGGCGAGAAGAAACGGGGTGGAGACAACAAAATTAAATTAGAAAAAAGTTGCATGGCATGGCTCTTGGTGGCGACGGTGATGATTATGATAATGATGATGGGTGGCAGGATGAGCGGTTGTGGGTTACACACACACACACACACACATATATAGAGTACAGATATAGGGCGGCTTGGATGGTTGGATGGATGGATGATGGCTGAGTAAGCGCAGGTGTTAACGCCTCCAGGGGCATTAGCGTCAAAACGAATGAAAAGTGAGAGCGCCAGACGACAGGTGATGGGCATTACTAAAAATAGAACCCAACTATCCATATGGAACCGAACTCGCAAGTAAAAACAAGACTAATCCCTCTGATAAATGATAACTAGGGGAACCTTATCTGGGCAACAACTCCCGGAAAGTCGATCGATATTCATAAATCATACACACTTAATGAGGACAGCGATAAGTGTGCGCCACAACTTGGCCTTTTATCTAATCAGAAAAGAAACATTTCAACTGATAAATAAAGTAAACAAATCACGGGCATTTCTTTTGCTTAGAGTGTGGCAAAAGCTGCCTGGATTCTGACCACTTAAAACCATTCATTACATTCCCCTAGATCGCCCATAATTAGGGTCACAGAATCCTCCGGAATTAAAGCGCCATTCATGGGTAAAACCAAAGATTGCTAATGCTCTGCGAGAATGATTTGGCTACACACATCCGCTCCCATCCCCCCGTCCCCGTCCCCGTCCCCGTCCCCGTCCCCGTCCCCGTCCCCGTCCCCGTCCCCGTCCCTGTCCCTGGGGTGCATTGTCTTTCGTGTGGAGTCATCTCCTCTGGCCACAGTTTCGATTTCCTCTCCCATCCTAAGCTGCTTATGGCCTTTCGATATTCCCAATGCTAATCAATGGATTCCCACTCCATTCGCTCGGACACGCTGACCCACCCCTCCTCCGCTTCTTCAACTCCAACGAGACCATTTTGGTCTCGACTAATGTTTACAAAATAGTGTTCGGTCATCCGATAACCAGTTAAATTCCCTCAATGACTTTTGCTTTGGGTTTGCGTGCGTGTGCGGTTGGATTTCCATGGTCGGGGCAGTGGGTAGCAAGGACTTTCAGCTGTGCTCAGCCAATATGAAATTAGTTATCCTGCTATTCGGTTCCACCTTCATGATTTCTTTTCTCTCTCTTGATTTATCGCCGCAAATGTTTTGTTGTCTGTTGTTGGGGGTCAGCGGAAAGAACCCAAAATGTTAACTAAATACTTTTAAATGTAAACTTTTGTTACTATAAAAACTAAGGGTAGTGTGAGCTATAAAAATAATGTAACTTCTCTATAAAGAAATACTCTTTTACTGCATCTTTTTTCCACTTGAACAATTAATAATGCAAGTTTAAATAAAGAATAGAATAAGTATAAATTGAAGAGTATAGTCAGCCATTAAGACGAAACATTATCTTTCTTCTCTACAAACATTCACTACCAAGGCACTCACTCCTCTACTCTTATAACTTATACAATTAATAATAAAAAACATCCTATCCCCAAGAAATGTACTAAAAATATGCAGACCACATTAAGTATGCTACGCAATATTATGGATTAAATTCAATAAATTTTATATGCTTTGAAAAAATAAAAAGGAAGCCTAAAAAATCTGTCAAGCCTTGATTGCTTCGCGTTTGATTAAATTTAAATATTTTTATCCATGGACTAGCGTTGAGTTCTCCGGCCACCGATGGCAAGGATGAAGATGAAGATGTTCCGGGGCATGGGGAGTATGTGTGTGATTTTTTGGGAGATTTTTTGGGAACGCACACAGGACATAGACGAAACAAACAGATTGGGGTACATACCTCGACGCGAACCATTTGGGAGCTGAGCTCGCTGGCGGCATCTACCTTGAAGAGGCACTGGGGCCGCAGCTCGGTGAACTTGAATAGGAACATGGTGATGACAATGATGCCGAAGAGCACCCACAGGGTGACCTTCTTGTTCCGATATGGCAGTCGCATTTTGGAAGGTATAAAGGTGTCTCAGCGACGGCTAACTGGTTTTTGATTTTGGCGATATATTCTCTAGCCTGTGGCTGACTCCTTACTCCCGCCTCCTCTGGTCTCTACTCTCTCTCTTTCTCTATCTGTGGCTGCTCCGGCTCGACGTTTGCCCAAAGCTTAAATATGTAAATTGGTTTTCTTGAGGTCCTCAAAGCGGAGTTGTTTTGCTTTGGCTTTTGCTGTAGTGGCTTGTCCTGTTTGCGGAGGATGTGGCGTGGGTGTGGGTGTGGGTGTGGGTGTGGATGCGAGGGTGTCCTTAGAGCTGGTGCTCCTGATTTGTTGGCGGCTTGGTGGTGCCACCACAATAACTCCGTCTACGGCCACCGCTGTGCTCGTCCTGGTGGTCCTGTTCCTGGCCCTGTTCCGGCTTGTGTTCTGCTCTATGTTCGTGGGTCTTGGTCTGGTTATGGTTATAGTTCTGGTTCTGGTCTTGCTGCTGCTCCTGCTTGTGACGTTGATTGCTTTGCATCGCCTCGCCTTTGTTTGCTCCTTTTCGGCCAGCCAGCAGCAGCAGCAACTCGGCGTGGCCAACACAATGCAACGGAATCCTGGCAGCTGCTGGACCCTTGTTTATCGCGCTAGTCTTCGCCTCCCGTTTATTGCATTTTTACAGAAAATATATATATAGATTCAGGGAGTCTGCAACGGAAAAAGCAAAGGCTACGTTAGGCAAAGCATATTTGAAGGCTTTTCCACGAATTATTGTGTTTGTTTGCCTGCAAAGTTTTTAATGTTTTCGTGTCAGAGGGGCAACTATTTGATTATTTGTATTACTGAGTAAAAAACTCTCAAGATCATGGGTTATTAATTAATTTAACTGGAAATGGCCTAGTCTGCCAGGTTGCTATGATACCTGCCTGGGTCGGTCTCCTTTCTCCTACGGAGGAATCTTCTTCGAAAGGTTCGAACGCTCACTGAACTGCAACTCGCAGTGCCCGCCACTCGACATTCGACACTCGACTGACTGACTGGCAACCTCAAGTGACTACGCACCTTCCGTTGGCTGGGGTTTTCCTAGCCGGCTTTTCCTTCGGTGTCAGTGCAGTTGCTGCAGATGTTTGCTCAGTTGTTGACGAAGAGCTGCCAGCCCAGCGACTTAATGAGCCGAAATGCACAATAGACGGGGACCAACGTGAGGGATATAAACACGTAATAGCTCCAATCGCCTGTTATTTCCTCCGTCATACCTGCAAATGGAACGAAACAAGAGACATGAGCACAATATTTATCACTACTTCACTTACATATACAGGGCAGAGGGCACAGGGCACCAGACAAGGGAAAATACAAGGGAAAATGGAAAAGTGCAAACACTATTCTCCCGGCGTATGATATATTTGATTAGAAATCATCTGCGATACATTCGTTCGCTCCTTCCTTTTCAATATGACATATGTATGAACGTGACTCTCAAGGGGGTCTTGGGTGAAACCTAAAGGGGTCGGGAGGGAGAGCGAGCGGCATAAGCGGCTTACACACACACACAGAAGACATTTACCAGCAGTTTTCCCAGAGCCTAAGTGCCATATGGCATACAGTAAATGTCAAAAGATCTATTTGTATCCATGAAATAACAATGAAAGCAAATGCTTTGCTTGCCAAATACCCAATTGTTTAATGTTCTTTCTACCCTAAAAAATAGAACTCCCTATAAAAAACGTCTTGTATACTTGTAAAGTGGCATCAGACAATCCCCAAATTAATATCAACTTGGCCAAGTTTGACTGTAATTGCCAGGCTTCCTGCTGGTGCCATGAAAATCCTCCAAACTACCAGCGGAGCCTTGGAGTGCATATGAGTTTCAGGCGACATTCGTCACTGGGTTTTCCCTCCGGAGCAGGAAGCAGGAAAATCGGTAGTGGCGGCGGAGAAGTTGGGGATTGGATGGATAGTGAGTGGCCGTAGCACTCTTGACAACTGCCAACTGCCAAGTCCCCGGCAACTCTCTCAAGTGCGGCCGACGTGTCAGATGCTCGAGTACTTATAATTCCTTTAAATTCTCAACTTTCCCGGCTCTCCTCCGACATATGAGCGGACAAGTGGAAGAGCTGT